>PQWD01009302.1:16323-202858 GCA_019425675.1 Leucinodes orbonalis
CTGGATATTATACTGTGTGGATATTTGGTGGACATTAATTAGTTTATTATCTGGACTTCACCTTGTGAGAGTAAATAGGCCTGCCCGTTTTGAGAGCTCGGTTTGGCTCAGTGGTTGGGACTGTCGCATTCCTACCGGGAGGGCTGAGGTTCAAATCCCGACACGCTCCAATGTATTTTCGAATTGTTCGAGAAAAATATGTACGTTATCCGAACGCTCTTACGGTGAAGGAAACATACGTGAGGAAACTTCAGCACGCCTGCGAAGAGTTCGAAGGTTGGTGTGAAGTCGTCCAATACCACTGGGCCCGCGTGGTACGACTAGGGCCTAATCACCCTATACGGTAGGCGCTCGTGCCCCTCGGTGGGGGACGTTTAATGAACTGGATTGATAGATGATGAGCATGTTTGCACAAAACCTTACAGGGACTGAGGCTCTAGCGACCGGAAGAGACAGGTTCATTAAAAAACTGTTAGTTGACATAGAACTGTTTTTTTACTTAAAATTCCAAATAAATACAATCATTCATATCCAACTAAACTTACCTTGACGGTAAGGAGATACAATCCACCCTTAGTAAAACTACTAGTAACCACTTATCTAGGATATTTTCTACAACGCCAACGATAGTTTCACTTCTCACATCACAATACAAAAGTCTGAACTTAGTTTCACAAATCTAATGATAGTACACATAGGGAAAAAGCGAGGTAGGTATTTGCGCAGACTTTCCGTGTTTCGTTAGTAAAGCTACTTCTCGGGACGATCAATTCGCTCACCTGGTGTTAAATGATACGCCCGACCAGAGAGTAGGACGCCCACCGGGAAGATGGACGGACGACTTCCGAAAGGTAATAACAATAAATAATAAATATCCACAGACACTCACACAGCGCCATCTAGACCCAAGTTAAATGTGAAGCCTGTATTATGGTTACTTAACGACGGATAAGATCATACTTATATAATTTATTTTTTTGTAAATACATACATATTGTACATAGAAAACACCCAGACCATTCTAAACAGACTGTTTATGCACACAAATGTTTGAACTGCCCGGGGATCGAACCTGGAACCCTTGGTGTAGTAGTCGACGTCTCAACCGCTACACCAAATGGGTCGTCAAAGGTCGCTGGTGGAGGCTGGATGAATGAAGCGGAGGACCGGGATATCTGGCGCAAAATGGGGGAGACCTATGTCCAGCAGTGGACTGCGATAGGTTGAATAGAAGAACCAATGATACCACGGCCGCACAGAAAGCCAGCGAGAATCAACACTTTGCATTGTTTCAGCGAGCGAGTGATGCACCTATCGCAGACAATTCCCCTGTCATACCACTATTTTTCCTTTTACCTATCCCTTTTGAATAGTGAAGACACTAAGGTCATCATTATCAGCTCATTAAACGTCCCCACCAAGGGGCACCAGTCTACCCGTAAAGGGTGTATAGGCATTAGTCTTCCACGCGGGCTCAGTGCGGATTGGCCGACTTCACGCACAACCTTTAAATCTATTCGCAGGCGTGCGGAGGATTCCTCACGATGTTTTACTTCATCGTAAGAGTGTCGGATAACGTACACATAATTTCGGAAATTGGAAAACACATTGGTATTGGATTTGAACCTGCGCCCTTTAGATCGGAAGGAAACAATCCACACTATTAAGCCACCGAGGCTCTAACCGACATTGAGCCATTACCCATACATCCAATGTATGGGTTATTAGAACTACTTGCCCACCAACTTCAATATTCAAATCAATTTAAAATGAATAAGATCTTCTTATTTAAAGTCTATTAAAAATCAATTTCAATACTCAAAAGAAATATTACCCAGCAAGCCTATTCCTGTACGTGTAAGGCAGCCGGGTAGCATTAAGGAATTGCTCCGAGCCTCCCCATTGCCAGCTGCGATAATGCTCGGAGGTCACCGCGCACGGGACCATCTGATCCAACTGCCCGCTGTTCAAAAGTACAATGCAACGAATTACTTATGACGAAAACTTCTGAAATGTAATCGACTGTACAGGTTAGCAAAAAAATAATTGATATGTTCTCTGACAGGAGCTAATGCTCAAAACCTATACATTCTTTGAAATACAGGAAAGATGTTTTAATGTCAATTACTTAACTTTTACAACCCAGTCATTGTTACCAGAGATGTACGAATAGCTTATAGAGCCAACAATAGCGCTTTATTTTCGGAATAACTTTTCGTACACTTCGCGGGACAATCTAGAAAGTACTTCATCATATCCGGGATATATGTAACAAGACAGACAATTTTCAGAACTCAATCCGACCTCACCGGTCCGGTAATCCTTGCAAATAACGAACAGGTTCCAGCTAACCTTTAGCACGCACTGCGTTGTATTTCTCCCTTTTTTCCAATACACACAATAAACTTACTAGATCACAAGCACGAAGAAACGTCAACCAAAAAATGTCCGAGCCGAACGACACATGTCTGGTAATTGCTATATTCATAACATAAAAATATTTACTTTAATTTTAAACTCAACGCATCACTGAAAGAACACAAAAGCACGAGCACACTACTGTTAATATAACATGTAGCAAGCGACGTGGTTATAAATGAAAATTCTGCCCCACTGCCGCGAACACTTTTTTGAGTGAGATCATCCAGTTAGATTACTGTTTACCTAAGACTCTCTCCCATTATAAAGGTCGGCACTCGCTGCTCCTTTTAAATACCAAGTAAGTGTCGATTGGTGGCGGTTGTTATTACTATCAGGTAAATTATCCGCGCAGTTTTCTTCGTGTGATATCAAAAGAAAAATGTTCTGCTTACCAATAAGCCAGCACTTTGTAATGGTTCAGTAATTTTTCGAACATATTCCTGGTGCTAGTTAGAAAGTCCGGAGCCAAGGCGTTGTTCACTGTCACGTTTATGAATGAGTACTTTATGTCACCCACGTGCAGGGCTCTCTTCACTTCGGACCGCTCTAGGAAAGATGTATAACGGTCGAGTACCAGATCGTCATTGAGGAAGTTGTAGCCATGCTTTAAACGCGAAAGCATAAGCAACGCCATTATAAGCTGGTTCCATTTCTGAAAAAAAAATACTAATTCGGTTTGAAATGAGATTTTATATATCCACTAACATTCACACAGCGCCATCTAGCTCCAACTTTAGCGTGGAGCTTGTTAAATGTGTACTAAACAACAGATAAACATACTTTTATATTTTTTGTAAAACATAAATTAAACACAGTATGTACAGAAACACCCAGACCAATACATACAGACAGACATATAAATATTGTGTACTGCCCGGGGATTGAACCCGGAACCATAGGTGAACCTTGAAGCGACGTTTCAACCATAACACCACATGAGCCGTAAAAAGATATATAACACACTTAGATGTTTATAAAGTGAAAATGAATAATTGTTACTAAGAATTTAAGTTATATAAAACTTGGGTAGGTACTAATAGCAACATTATTTTATGGAGTATGCTAAGTTAAAATCGTTTTTGAATTAAGAAAAAACCTCTAAAAAACACATAGAACAGAAAATAAATAGAGACGTTATAGACAACATTGAAAACAAAATCCCCTTTGATCCTACTTCTGCAAAATAAAACCAATTTAAAATGTATAAAACGTAATTTCCCGTATAAGTTACAGGACTAAGTCGTCCACTCGCACCCAGTGCGGATTGGCCGACTTCACGCACAACCTTTGAATCGCTTCGCAGGCGTCAACAAAAATTCAATGGTGTGGACTGTCGCCTTCCTACCGTCCAATGTGTTTTCGAATTTTCGAAAATATATGTACGTTATCCGACGCTCTTTCGGTGAAGGAAAACATCATGAGGAAACCTTCATGCACACCTAAGAAGAGATTCGAAGGTTGTGTGTGAAGTCGTCCAATCCGCACTTGGCCCGCGTGGACGACTAAGGCCTAATCACCCAATACGGGTAGGCTCGTGCCCCTCGGTGGGGACGTTTAATGAGCTGATGATGAAAAAAAAATTTCTTAAAGAAAAAAGATCTAACCTCTTTAGCTTCGACACTTCTATTAGAAGCAATGTCCTGCTGAAAAGCGTCGCTAAGCGGCTTTACTATTTCTAGCTGTTGTTGGTCCAAGAGCCCGAAGTGGTAGAACGTCTTCGTCACCTGCGACACTATGGACGGCTCCACGTACGCATTCCCAATTATCATACCCTGAAACGTTTTTATTTTAAATTATATTATAACTAAGTAAACTTTGTGGTGTGAATTTTTATTTCAAATTATAAAATACCTACATGACATTTATCTTACAAATACATTGAATTTAGTAAAAATAAGTATGTAGTAAAAATAAGTATGTAGTAAAGAATAAATATATGAAAATATTGACACAACGCCAATTTTTAGACATGTATATTGTAATACAAATTCAGAACAACAGATGAACATATTTTTTTTGTAATAACTTTGTTTAGAAGAAACCAGACTAGTACAATTTTTAGATTAGTACAAACGGACATGTTCATGGACACGGACGTACTGTAAGAGGATCAAACCATTGACCTTTGGCGAAAAAGCCCACTTCTTAACCATTACCCCATATAGGTCGTTAATCTTAGTAGTTACATATCTGACTCATTACAATAAACTTACCTGAAAGATTTATTTTTTGCTTACCTTAAAATTAATATCCTTATCCTGACCGGCAATTTCCGTATGTTTGTGAATTTCCATAGCAAGTGCGGGCACATATTTCCCAGCATACGACTCCCCTGCAATGAATAGTGGTGCTGTTCTTAGTTCTGGAAACAGCTGTACTAACTGCTTTATTGTGCTGTACAGATGTTTGGAGTACTAGAAAAAAAAAGAAATCTTAAATCTTAACCGTTTAAAACTAAGAAGTCTAGCGAACAACATTACTAAGTACTTAATTACTGTCATGGTTGCCATTGATAGCCCAAAATGGCTTTGTTGGTGGGATAAGATTCTGTGCGAGCAACACGCTAAACATTGGCATGCCATGACACAGGACACACTCAGATGCGCTGATAGTTATCTTGGGCCCCCAAATATGTATGACCATTTACACCCCAATCAATAATTTCTTACCGTAGCCATATCTCTGGCGTAACCATCTTGGTGGTTGGTGAAGCTGTACCCGGTACCAATGGGGTTCTCAATAAATACCAACGAGTGATTCCGAAGCCATGAGAAATAGTTTCCTGCAAATGAAAATACAATATTTTTAATCAAGAACGTTCAATATAAAACCAAATAAAATTAGAGGGACTCAAAAGCGAAAAGCTTTTAAGTTCTGTGAATAAATTAATAATGTAATGTATTTACTAACATTAGTTTTGTAAGGAAATTGTTACTAACTTTTTATATGGGCTTACCGGCCTGAAATAAACGTTTTGAATTGAATTGAAAAAGAGGAATTTATTTTGATTATAAATTAGTTAGAAATTTCATTTTATCAGGTAAAATACATGCAGCCAATGAGTTCAATACTGCATATAATAGAGGTGCGCCGCATCGGATCCTTATCCAATCCGTTTTCTGAGTCTTCAGAACCTTGATCGCTATATGGCAAAATGCACAACAACTCAATTTTAAGGAGCCAAAACAGGCTCCTTAATGTTGAGTACTGAGAAACCTTTCACCCGCCTAGCGATATTTAAAATCCTTTTAAGAACATGCATACATACAAGTAAGAAAAATATTAGTTTAAGCACTCACTTTCAAGATTTCCTCGGTGATTGACTTTAAAGGGACCAATTTCGTTGAAGAGACCAATCATGCTGGAGACTCCCGGCCCTCCCTGCAGCCACACTATCCACGGAGTCTCATTAACAGGTTTGTCCACCACAGGAAAATACCAGAAAAAGCATTTGAATCGTATGTTTTGTCAACAGTTAGAAACCCAGAGTAACTCTGGAACCCCAGAAATAGTTCTGCGTCCACTGCTGCAGCATTGCGACCGTCTTCGATATTTCCACTTTCAATGTAATAGTCAAAAGCAACGCCGTACCATTATCAACCGTCTCTTCAGGATCACAAGGTTCAGTTTCATCTGAATGAAGCTCGTTCTCGCTAAGGTCTGATAAAAAGTTGTACAAGGTCTTCTAGGTTTTGGAGTAAGTGCAGTAAGAATTTCTGATGTATCACTTATATTTAGGTATATGACTCCTGGTTTCAGGACGACTTCTTCTTTGAATATTGTATTTGATAAGACTGACTCTGCGACTCTTCCATGTGCACTATAAATAAATGAACAATAAATAGAGTTGGTTAAAATAAAACATTTTTTCCGTAAAAAGATACAAAATCTATTGTGTCTGAAAATTACTTTGTGGCGCTAGAGAAAGATATTAAAGTTTTTTTCGATAATACCAATGCCGCCGCTTTCGCTTATCAAATATGTATGTTTATAAATAAATATAGGTGTTAACCGATTTGCCTTACTCCTGTCCTTGGCCTGCTCTCAAATCCAGTCACAGGTATCGGGAAACCTTGTGTCGACGGATGCGGGTTCTATTTTAAACCCAATAAACACAGATAGAACGCGGAATTGAACTTGACCGAGGCTTATCACTTTACATTCAAGTATACAATTTTCTAACTACGTTTAATGTATATGATTGTCTACTTGTATCGTACCAATTAACCCTTCTTTTGCACTATATTTTTTCTGTTTAATATTTGGCATTCAGTCTGACATACTTCGTTTAGGTCATTAATAATTAGTTTAATAACAAAACTGCTCAATACATCGTCGTAGACTAGAACAGGTAAAGAAATAAAATAATTAAATTGACTAAAACGCAAATTCGTGCCAATTCGTATTTTAACTACTTATATCAAGATATTTAAAAGCTTTTCATGATATTAATAACCGTCTAAAACACCAAATTTTATGAAAGTATTTTTTAATAATAAAAAAATTATAGAAATTTATCGTTTTGACATACTTAATGTAGAGTCACCTACAAATAATACACCAACGACTCTAAAAAGTTCACAAGCTAATGTATACATTGGCCCGAAGTAGGACGTTATTTGCCGTTAAAGATTGCAGTTTCAAACTTGTGACGTACCCAAAGATGTAAACTATTACTATGAGTACTTAAACAGTTTACAGTAATTTGTCTGACGCTTCTCTCTCTTCTCTATGAGACGATAATAAGTGAAATATCGATAAAAAGTACCTCAGTCGGTTATGAGCCTAGCTAGAGATTTCTTTGCCATCGCACCATCGTGGTCGTAAATCTGTTTTAAAAAACATTACAAACATACCTTAAAACAAAAGACACTGATATCACACACAACAACAAATTCCCCGCCATGTCACAATGCACCATCACCAAGTATTAATATGTAAAAATAACTTAAATTCACATTGGGCATGCATTTGTTACTAGCACGGGAGTCGGTCACAGAGTGCGCGAGAACCAGGCTTTGCATGATATATCAGATGAACTCTTTGATCTCCGCAATCGCTCGTGACTTGTCACGTGTTGCTGTACTTAAATAATAGTAAAAAAATATTTATTGAATTTCACTAATTAAACTGTAATCAATGGTTGAAATTAAGAGTAAACTGTTTAAGACATTTTTTATGCTATCTCATATACTTAACTCAATTTTTCTCACTATTCAACCTTATTGCGTTTCACTTCTGGACAGTCCCCCCTTTTCTGCGCCAGATATATCGATCCTCCGCTTCCCTCATTCAGCCTCCACCACCGACCTTTGAGATTTCCTTCAAATTATGGAATATCAAAAGAAACGGCTGGGATATAGAATCGATATTTATATAGACAAGTACCTATTCTAGCACTCGATGCCCTGTCTCTAAATTTTTTTTCGAAATATTAATAGCAAAATTTTGATCACAATTATAATTTGAAATAAAAGTTATTTCTAGGATATTGATGTTTATTTAAAGATAATTTGTTTATTGATTCGCTAATTATTATGAGCTTATTGTTAGCTCAAGATAGATTTACACAACTAACACTGCCTTACATCATTCATTGCAGGACCAGATCCTCAAAAGATTAAAACCATCCTCAACATAGATTTAGGATACGTTCTACCCGTTCTTGGAACGGGAGGAACGGACATAAACATATAAAGCCTTTTTATTTTATTATTATTCATATTAGAAACTGAGTTCGTACATAAATGTATGAAAAACATTTTTGCCAAGTTTTTTAGTTATGTAACCTATATCACTGTATCACAGATTAAATAATACTAAAGTCTCTGCTTTATTTCTTTTGGAATTCGTGCTATATTTATTTTATGTTCTTTTTAAACAATGTGTGACATTGTAATTGTGCGCAAAGTAATTAGTATCTTCTTTCTGGATAGTATTCATGGCATAGTACATTTCAATTGCCATTAATCTTTGCGTCAAAAACAGTTAGATAAAAATCTACTAATTTCATAACATCCGAGAGTAGGCAGGCTCTCTATAATTCGGATTGTAATGCGTCGTCTCAGTGACAGGTGCAGGCCAGAGTTGATGTAATAATATCACTGGCGGCCTTAGTAGGCAGGCCTTGAGTGATTAAAGTAGAAAGTTAAGTTTGATCAATTATCTGTGTCTGATAGTATCAGCACCACAGATAATATAATCAAACTTAATAGTAACGCTTCTGTCAACACGGTCCAGTGCAGATTGGTGGGTTTGTTTTTATATTTTAATGTTTATATGTTTTTTGTGAAATACAACCTTAACTACATCTTTGAAAGGATTGTGCTAGTAAGAGCCATCTCGCCTCTTGCCCGGTGAAGCTGTAAAGGCCAAATGCGGCTAACAGTGTAACGTTGCCACCGCAAAAAAAAAGTTGATGTGGGATGTTGAAATAAACAAACGTCATAATTTTAAATATTAATTCTATTACTAACAAAGACGTCTCTAATGTGGCTAACGACGTCGGTGAGCCGGGTGATCTCGGAGGTAAGCGTGCGAACTATCTCGTATAAGTTTCTCGCGTTCTCAATTTTTTCCCGCTCCAAACGCAAAAACTCGGCCGCCTCGTCGTCTGGAACAAGCGATAGTTGCGATATTATGGACTGTAGGTATATTTGGAAGAATAATAAGCTTGATATGGGACTTTCCGCAGTCAAGGTAGGAAGCTGAAAATCGATGGATAGACATTAATTAACATTTATATTAACATCATCTACATTAAGCTTATTAAAATTATATTCTATTCCGAGTTTCTTCTGTATTACCAACAATGAGGCACCATGTTACCCCGAATTTCATGCAAACGAAGCCGCGGAAAAAATGTTGTAAAGAAAATAGGTGTCAGGCAATAAATGAGTGATTACCAAGCTCGTAATAATGAAATATAATAAACAATCATCAAGGTATTTTGTGTTCGGGCATCATCTGAATGTAAGAAAAGAAAGATGTTGATCACGTGCATCGGTGAGCACGTTCAGCCGTCTACTATTTAAGGATGGAGTCATTAACACCAGGCACCAACCCGCATCATGCCCGCGCAATGGTTTACGGCCCAATTTCCCCATAAATATGTTTTTTAGGTTATAGGTGTACAGGTCAGTCAGAGAGCTCACCTGATGGTAAGTGATACGACTAACCATGACAGAGCGGGTTTGAAGGAGAGCAACAACTGATCGACAGTTATTATCCTCGATCTACGCCGCACTGCGTCCGTCACCAGAAACAACAGATGTTAGGTCTCTTATACCCAGTAATTATACTAACTGAAACACAAAAGTGCATAACACTTCTGTTTCACGGGACGATATCTGGCACTGCGGTGGTACCTAGCAAATGTCATGTGGGAAGATCTGTTTCTTGCAGTAGGACGATAGCTGATGATGATATGTTAGACTCAGCGTAGTATGTACCGTCTGTAATAATTTGTGATCTTAGATAAACAATTAACTAACTGGATGCACAATCTCACCCAAAAATGGTCCACAGCCAAATCAGCCCTCAGCCCATCGCGTCAGTTGGCCAGAATTTTCATTCAATTTTACTTGTCATAATGACGTAGTAGAGTGCTTGCGCTTTTTTGATTTTGTATATTATATAAGTTTATTTTGAAGTTGATATTTTTTTATTTTTAATAACCTCGTAACCAACAAAGTGTGTGTCTAGTGTTTCTACCTATCTAATGGATAGGTCATGTCTATAGCTACGGAGATAATTAGTTAAACACCAACTCTGCTTGAGTTGGTGTTTAAAACTGCAAACCATTAAAAAAAAAAACATACCTGAATCATCTCGCTGGAGAGTTGGCTTGTCCTCCGTCGAGCTAGGGCCTTCACACTCATCAACCTCGGACGCTTCCCTCGAGTGCTTTCTTTTTCTACTCCTTGTCTTTCTTATAGGTTCTGGATTTGAGACTACAGAAAAAAGTCGTCATCATTATAGTTTGCCTATAATGTCCGACTGCAGGCAACATGGCTTCTAAATCAGCATAGTCATGGGAAGATTAGGCTGTAACACTACATATCAGTAAATATGTATAGCTTGGTTGCTTCGTTACCAACTTTAGATCAGATACTAAATATTCGCATCACTTCCACGACTAGCGAAACGTCGAAGCAGTACTAATTTGTAGGTTTTGTTGAAGAAAGGCTCGGTAGAGCGTCGGTGGCTCAATGGTGTGGACTGTTGTCTACCGATCGGGAGGGCGCAGGTTCAGATCCTGCCACGTACCAATGTGTTTTAGAATTTTCTAAATTGTATGGAAGTTATCCGACGCTCTTACGGTAAAGGAAAACATCGTGAGGAAATCTGCGCACGCCTGCGAAGAGATTAAAAGGTGGGCCTGCGTGGACGACTAAGGTCTAATCACCTATACAGGTAGGTTCGTCCCCTCGGTGGGGACGTTTAATTAGCTGATTATGAAACGATATCGTTTTTACAACGCAAACCTTATGTAGTCGTCTTGGCAACATTTTACATGATATGTTTTGCTCGGATCATTTGCTTTCGGACAATCAGGTGATTCAGCCCGCTATGTCCTATCAGAACTGGGAAAAATCGCACAATGCAGGGGCCGACGACATAACGTGCCTTTCAAAGCACGGAATCATTTGTTTTCTAACATTCAGGTGGTTTAATGTCCAACCCGAACTGGGAAAAATCGCACAATGCGGGGGCCGACGATATAACGTGCTCTTCAAAGCACGAAATCATTTGTTTTCGAACATTCAGGTGATTCATTTACGTAACGGAACTAGGGAAAATCTCGTCTTCCCATGGAATCGAACCCACGCAGATAAGATGACGCAGTGATCAAAAACCAACTCTTAGATCACTAGGGCTAACAAGTGGGAGTATGGTATGTCATCTATTTTTTCGAACTGACTATCGCTGTTGGCCGCAGATGGCCTAAAGGCCATCAAATAAAAGCTGTAAACAGCTTCACCGGGCTATTGACGAATGCAGATGGCTCTCAGCCCTAAACATTTACACAACGAGCCTAAGGGCTTCCCAGAGTGGGTCTCCAACCTCGACTTAGGGCGCTGCGGATGTGATGTATGAGTGAACGCCGTCGGTTATACTGACTGGCTAGCTTTAGCTTTAGGAAAAATAAATTCATTTTGTTCGATAACTTCAACTCTATTATTGTTTGTGACATTGCAACTCCCGGTTGGTATCAGACCCCTTCATCAGACTCGGTTATGCAATCACCATAAACAAACATGAGAGCGTCGGTGGCTCAATGGTGTTGACTGTTGCCTTCCGACCGGGAGGGCGCAGGTTCAAATCCCGCCACGTACCAATGTGTTTTAGAATTTATACGTTATCCGACGTACTTACGGTGAAGGAAATCATTGTGAGGAACCTGCGCACGCCTGCGAAGAGAATCAAAGGTTGTGCGTGACTGGGCCCGCGTGGACGACTAAGGCCTATACACTCTATACGGGTAGGCTCGTACCCCTCGGTGGGGACGTTTAATGAACTGATGATGATGAAACAAACATGTACAGGTCACCTAGCTAGACACACATAATAAATAGGTCAAAAGTCACCGATAAGTTTGTCCCCTTAATGATTAGTAACATTTATATATTTAACAAAAAAAAGAAATGGTTACACATAAGATTCATTTAAAATATAAAAAGATAAAATTTAAATAAATCAATAAATGATAAAAAGCAAAAAGGCTTACCATAACATTGATTTATAGACGAATTATTGTCTTCATTATTATGTAACCCATCTTCATCGGTGTCCTGAAATAGAAACATGACTGCTCATTTTTTTGCTTATAATTGTTTTGACCTTTACTTTGATATATTTTATACAAAAGGCATGAAAAAAACGTTTGTAGGTAGGTACTGCCCGGAAGTCAAACCCATTACTATACTGTAATCGCCGACTTCTCAACCACTTCCCCATATAGATATTTATTTGTACATGATTATGCAGTATTACTTCACCATTCGGAACTAAAACATTTGTAACAAGGTATAAAATAAATAAATATCCACTGACATTCACACAGCGCCATCTAGTCCCAAGTTAAGCGTGAAGCCTGTATTATGGGTACTAAACAACGGATAAATATACTTATATATTTTTTTTTAAATACATACATACTATACATAGAAAACACCCAGACCATTACAAATAGACATGTTCATGCACACAAATGTTTGTACTGCCCGGGGATCGAACCCGGAACCCTTGGTGTTGCAGCCGACCTCTCAACCGCAACACCAAATGGGTCGTCAAACCTGGGTATCTACCTTGTATATTGAATAATCGCTTTTAATAGGTTCAAGGATAGGAATAGACTTCATGGAGTCATTTGCAGCTGTACGACATTTGTAGCTCTTATCCACCTCGTCTTCTTAACCCTTTGACCGCCAGAGACGCCTTGAAAGGTCACAAATAATAGCTTTTCCATTATGTCTGAAATCCTGGCAGACAAAAGGCTAAGGGTAGCTTTTAAAAACAATATTCTTAACCGCTTCTCCAATGATACTCAGTATATTATCTTCCATCACGGACAGTATAATCCTATCAGGAGCGGGCCTAATGAAGTCTTTGGCTACTACATTTGTCGCTTCTGTAACAAGGTACCCACCTCGTCACCTAAAGGGTCGCTTTTGATAATAATATTTTCAACCGCCGCTTCTCCGATGATACTCAATATGTTCTCCTCCATCACGGACAGCGGCGTGATCCCATCAGGAGCTGGTCTCATGCTGTCTTTCGCTGCTTTCAACTCGATAGCTCGTCTTCTGACTCTGTACTTCCAGTCACACCAGTACTGGAAATTATGGAGATATTTTCTTGCTGTCAAGGATTTATGACACTAGAACTAAGAGTATAAGAAAGGCCTAGTTTCATCGAGCCTGAAGTCCGTAGTCCTGAAGTGGAACGAATAAGTCAGGCATAGCTGTTCTGTCAAACATCCACACAGAGCCAAATAGCAGTTTCTTAATTAAACCCTGGAACCTGTATAAATGGACAACGGAAAATCATGCTTCATGATCAGCTCATTATACATCCCCACCGAGCGGCACGAGCCTACCTGTAAAGGCTAGGGCCTTAGTCGTCTACTCGGGCCTACTGCGACTTCAAGCACAACTTTTAATATTTATTTTATAATAATATTTTTTTTACGCAGGTTTCCTCACGATTTTTTCCTTAACCGTAAGAGCCGTTAAGTAAATAAAGGTTCACATAATTCAAAAAGACGTTGCAGGATTTGAACCTACACCCTCCAGGTCGGAAGGTTACAGTCCACACCAATGAGCCACTGACGACGCAATATCTCAATCCATCGTACATATATGCTTTTTATTATGTAAACCTAACCTAACCTAACCTAACCTAAACCTGCATATACAAACAGATATGATAATAAACACAAGTATCTATATGGAACCAATATTGGATTCTATTAACTATTCTACAAAGTATACAAACTTCAAAGCCCACCTTAGACCATGCCTTCCCATCCTTAACTGCCCCATCTTTGAAAACATTCAGTTTCTTTGCGCAGAGATTCCACAATTTAAGTGTGTGCAATTTTCCTCGGCGGCCCCTAGTGAGCCCTTTAGCCAGTTCCTGATGTTCCTTCAGGAACTCTAGCAGTGCTTTAAGTTGGGGGAACGTCACTTGTTTCCTTATCTTCAAATCTAAGGCAAAAGTAAGATGTGAAAATACCAAAACGTTATAAAGCATATAAGTAATAACGTCTCATTCACATGGCAAAACACAACTTGCGCTTTCAATCCGGCCGCCTGCCTTTGGGTCGAAATAAGACTCTACCACACCTCAACAAAGAGTTTCTATTGTTAACTTTAATTAATCGCAATCTATGTGATATAGCTATATGTTACCCCCCCCTTCCCCCCCTTGAACCTTTCGCAGACCAGTGCAGGACTTTAGCTTCACAATATTTTGCGGAAGACCGGGATATCTGGCGCTTGAAGAGATCCCGGTCCTTCGATTTTCTTATCCAGCCTCTACCATACGTGACCAGCCGATTGACACTACAAATTGCTGATCCGGCGAGTTACGTTGATAACTTTATTTCTCTCACGAATGTAAATGACATCTTTGCGGATTTATTCATGAGAGAAAACTTCAGCCCAACTCGCTCCACTGCCCGATGCGTGACATTAAATTTGTGAACTAATCCCGCAGTCAGTCTCCATGTCTGCGCTCAGTCCTGGATTAACCCTTAAGCAAATTAAGCACTAGCTTCAGGCCCCACGTCTAGGGGGGCCCCCGACGAAGCACAAAAAAATGAACAGAAGGTTTACTGGGAAATCATCATTAGTGAATGCCCGAAAAAGCCGCAAGGCGCATTTTTTTTGTAAATAATTAAATATAAGTACTTTTGTTTTTGTGGCACCTACTCCACTTCCAAGGTACGTTTAATATATTTTCATCTTATTTTACAAAAATACTAATGTTTTTCAATAGTAACCTATGCTCGCACTGCGATTATGTTCGGTGAAAAATAATTTCATGCAAAATCGACTTGCGTTTTTTTCGCAGTGCGCGGATTTGAGTATGTTACTCTTGTTTTTTTTAATCATGTAGGTTTTTTTAAAGACAAATTCTTGTTCTTTTTCTTAGCGAGTGACTGACCCCACACAAGTCCCTGTTTCAGAGTTTTGAAACCGCTTCACGGCCTTTGACCGGTTATTGACTAACGACAATTCGAAGGCGGCCGGGACCGACGGCTAAACGTGCCCTCCGAAGCACGGAATCGTCTTTCTTTTAGGAGAAACAGGTGATAAAGCCTGCAATGTCCTAACCTAACTGACAAAACTAACACTCACAAAGTGAAAAATCATTACCTATGTTGTCAACTACTGCGCTATGCTACTAATTCTTGTTGACATACTGACAGGGGGGCCCCACAAGTGTGGATTGCTTAGGGCCCCGAATAGTCTTAATCCGGCACTGTCTGCGCTGCTGTTTTTTTTAATCGACCCTTGTTTTTTTTAATTGGGTTGGAGGTCGTGCTACGTTTGCCATAAATTTATAAAAGCGGAGGACCAGGATATCTGGCGCAAAATGGGCGAGACCTATGTCCAGCAGTGGACTGCAATAGGTTGAATAGGATATGCAATGCAAATGTTTGTGAGTTTTTCACACAAAAACTGCTGAACGGATTTAGATAAAAGTTTACGGAAGTATATTTCATACATCAGAATAAAACACAAGCTGCAATTTAGAGTTTTAAATAGAGTTTAAATATTAAAAAAAAAATTGATTCGATTAGTGAATGTATATCTTAATATACATTCACTAATCGAATCAAATTTTTGATTGGCATTTTAAAATATTTGATCGAATTAGTTTAACTAATCGAATCAAATTATTTTTTAATAATGCCAAAGCATTTTAGGGAAAGAGAAAAAAGAAAAAGAGTCTATTGCCGCTAAAATATTTCAACCTATTATGGAACACCTACATGTGTTTTATTCTATTATTTTACCATAATACAACATACACATTTAAGTAGAAATACAGTAATGTTCTATGCCAACAAACGATAGATAATAGCTACCAACCTGGATCCATTGTTTCACAGAAAATAATTAATGATATCACAAATTCCACTTCATCAATTATTAGAATAATGTTAACGTTGCCTTTTTGAATTATACTTGTATGTCTTTTAAACAAATGAAATCCATATACACAAAGTATTGTGTGGAATCTTATATATCGTTATCGTAACTAAATCGTCTCGGTATTCGATCGAGTTCTTTGTCGTGACATTTACTTGCGAGCCATTATACTCCGTCTCTTTTGTTCAAGCCAGAACTCGTCGCACAGTATACGCATGCGTCAATGGCGCATTGCGCGCGCATTATACGATCAATTTAAACTTATCAAAATAACGTGATCCTTTAGCGCTGCAATCACTGATATATCTAGTTCATTTAAAGTGTTTTTTAACAGTTTACTTTAGCGAATTCCATAAATTAGTCATGTTTGTTAAAATAATTACAAGTCATTTAAAATAAGTGTGTTTCGTAGTCACTCTACAACGAGCTTCACAAGTATCAAAGCTAGTTTTGTATGAAAAAAGCGCTGTCATCGCTTTCTGGTTTACTGCAGTATATTTGTGATGACATCACAACAAATACAACCTCATATCCAACATTCGTATTATACGACTGATTTAAAGAGACTATCCATCTCAATCAGCCTATAGAAAATTCAGACATACGGTATTTGGCAATACTGCATTTTATAGATCTATTGACGAAAGAATCTCTTGCCTACCGAAACCAGATTTATCCTTCCTTCAGGGGATCAGAACATTTTAATAGTATTTTCAACAATTAAATTACCCGAATAATTTGTTTATTGAAGAAATGGTTTAATAGTGCTTGGTAAATATGGTGTGGTACAGCTTCAAGCTTCTGGGACGGGTAAGTTTAGTTTTGTAGATAATTAAAATATTATAAATATACTCGGAAATCAATTAAATGACCAGTGAAAAGTAGTTGCCATTATTTAAAGTATTTGATTCATTAAACGTTTAAGACGTAGATGGTAATACAAATGAAATTTACAAAAATGCATATTACGCAAAAGAAACAAAATAGGCCACAGAAAGGACAAAATTAGCAAAACAGGGATTAAGGAACCTTATTATAATAAATAAAGTACTTTTAAGTATTTTAGTTAAAACAAATATTAATATTTCCGATAGCTACTCTTAAAAAACGATGATGTGTGTGTAAAGTGTTCAATGCTAAACTAACAGTAAGTACCTATTGAAATTAGTTTTTCAGATTATATTAAGGAATTGGTCAAAATATCCAATAATAATATTATTTTTATTTCAAATATAAACTTAAATATTTCAATGATTGATTAAATTTTTTAACGTACACACCCACACGTAATTGACGTTATTCTTTTTGCGTTTCATATAATATAATAATAATCACGTCATCAACCTTAAATGTATATTTTGTTAGTTAGATTCGATTCAGTAACAATCGAATTATCTGTGGTTTTTTTTAAACCAACCAACGCTTTTCGGGCTTGCACCTGAAACCCGCCAAAGATAAAATTCGATAGAGTTAGAGAGATTAAGATCAACAATTACAAAAAGCAGTGCCTCTTGCTACTTTTATGAAGCCTAAATGATTATGGAGGAGATTACAATATTTCCCAGAGTTTTTTTAAGCAATTTAATGTGATATTTTTTATCAGAATATCAATAAGCCAGTGGAAGGAGTGTAAAAATGTTAAGCTATATTGTCTCAAGCTGTATGTAAGTGCCTAATGTTAGGCTAGATACGCGAAAAACACATCATGTGACGTCGTTTAAACTATCGAATAGTGAATTCATCAATCGAATCAACTAATTTCTCACGGACCGACCTTGAGATCTCCGTAATTATTACAGCGTTTCAGTAGAATTTATTTTTAATCTGCTCTAAGGAAACGGCTATCGCGACTGACCGCCTAGTCCTCGCACTTGAAAACAATGGATGGACAGTAGGCTATAAACCTCCGCGGCAGTCGAGCGCACTCATTGGCATTACCGGATAAATTCCTGGCTCGCGAGTTGTCAATTTATTTCCCGCCAAAACTAGTAAATAGTGTACTTTAATTATTTATCTGTATATATTTCGAAGTGTTTCGTTTGCTTCAAATATCTGGGATTTTTATTTATATTTGCTTCTTAGATTGAGATGCAAATGGAAATTGAAGTTGATGTGGTAAGTTTCCCTTAATTAGGTACCTACTTCTTTACCAAGAACAAATCAAAAGCCTTGTTCTATAAATAGGGCCTATTTGAAGTTTTATGTTTATGTTCATTCTGTTTTTTGTGCGATACCGAGTTTGAAACTCAATTGCGTAAGTACCAAGTACCACAAAGTTTCATTTTTGTTTTGGTGACTCTTTCATTTAGGTTACTACTTTTGGCAATTCAAATTCTCGTATTTATTTTAATTAAAACCCAATCTTTTAATGTCCTTAATTAGTTAGGTACTTCTTCAGTCATACAACTTGACGTCTGATACTTGCTTTACTAAGGTCTCTATAACTAAGTACTTTTACTATTGCAGTTTTTTAATATTCAATTGTCTTAAATAACATATTTATTTTATTATTAGAGATAAATAATTGTATTTTTCGAGATTTAAAAACAAATTGTATGTGTTTTATTATAATAGCTTAACAACTTGATGTTATTTTATTATGTTAGGTAACATTAGTATTATTATAAGGTAAACATTGGAATATATTATCTGTTTTTACCTTAGAACCAACTCATAGATAGCAAATGAGTTTAGTTCGTGACTGTTTTACAAGCAGATAAACGATGTGTTGCGTGATCTAGACACTTTCTATGCCGACTTTGTCTAGCTACAATTAGCGTCTAAGTAGTACGTAAGTGTGTCTAGGTATTCTTTTAGTTATCAAGTCAGCTTGTAAATACAATTAAATTTGTGTGCGCGTCTTTTTCGCCATTCCATTTTCTCCCGCAAATGTAAAGGCTAAGTCCTAAGCCCTCCTTCAACGCCTGATCCGAGATCTGAGTCAAGTAATGACTTTGCTTCAAAATTGTGTTGAGTAGCTCTTCACTGTCATTAAATTACATAAAAAGAGCTATCTATACATACATCATATAAGTTATACTTTATGTGGCTAGTTGTTTATGGCTCAGCTTATGTAAACGTCAGTTTTGTGACATTGATAAATTGAGCAGCTAATATGCCGCACCTGTCTTTTAATTACATCTATACTCACTTAGGTAATCAAAAGAGTGTTTCCACGATATAATGATCGCGTATCCATTCAATTAGTATGAAAACTAATCACACACTATAATCATTTAATGGATATCGCAACGGCAATGACTATTGATAGTAAACATTAAATTGTATATATACAAAGCTATAGGCGATCGTGCTAAAAAAATAATGTTTAAAATTTATACATTATACAGTTAGTTAGATTAGGCTAAGTATTCTGAAAACCTAAAGAAGCGTAATTTTTTTAAGCCATACTTTGAACCTTTGATGGACAATCATTTCATTTAACTTTTAATATCTACGAATAGGGGTTTAATAAAACAATGCATTGTAGGTAACTTTTTGATACATTTCTTTTTGCAGCGGTTAAATTCATGACTTTTGGATTTGATTCCTTTTTCTATTGAGAAGAGAGATGCTCACGAACGAACTTCATATATTTATTAATAACTAAAAATTACCAAATAGCTTATAATTATAGCGTCGATTGCTGCGGTTGAAGTAATTTTGGAACGGTCCGGCCACGAGTCACGGTCTTACTCATCTTATGATAATTAATTTTGAGAAATATCTTATGAAGAAATTAGATTACGAGTAGCACTTTTTTCTGAAAATATCAGCATTTAAAATAAATCGATCCTCAGTGATTTGTCGATGGCATCGAAGCAAGGTCGACGCATAGCCATTAGCCTCCGTGCTGCTGTGATTTGAATACCAAAATACCTTTAAGTGCTTTCCCATAGAGGATAGCGATACGATACTTATTTATGCGATGACTATCGAGTCGTATAAATACCTTGATATTGATATTTTCAACTTTTTAAGATATAATACAAGTAAGCAACATGTATCTTAATCAAATTTCACATGAGGAATATATTGAGGTACTGTTTTGATATCCGAAGAAGGAAATTGAATACGTGTGTTATGAATAGCAAAGGGATCTTCAATAGATATTGCTTGAGTACTTAACTTATTTAAAACTGTTGAGCAGATCAGATTTTGAATGTAATCTTTCGATTGAGTACATTAATTAATTCCAATGACCATGTCACAACAAAATATGTTTGAAGGTAAAACTTACTTTTGCCAAAGTTATAAAATGTATATTCAAGAAGACTACGTTATAGTATCTGAGAAGGCAAGGGATTTTTAACAGTTATAATACCTACTTGACAATAACTTTAAAATTTAATTTACAAAGTTTTGTTGTTATTCATTACTTTCACAAAACAAATGAAACTCCTGTTATTGCACACCAATTTTCTAAACGAGATTTTGACGACGATGATGATGAAGTTTATGGAACATTTTATTGAATCATAAAGACATGTCCACGCCTAATGTTTTCATATCCAAGACGCCATAAACGTCAATGGTGATGAGAACCTACTTTAGCTGTACGTTACTACTACTTATATGAGCAATTTTTGGTTTATAATTTCACATTCAATGGTTTTGAATTACTAACTATATAAAATCCTTAACTAATGACTTCCTCTTGATTCTGTTGGCCACCGTGAACTAAGTTGCGGATCTAAACTTAAAATTGTATGTTTATCTCGTTGGACACTACACTCATAATTTGAGGTCTTAGCTAAAGTTTTTCTCTGCTTATTGCCATCAATGTCTTAAACATCAAATACCATCTTGCCTGGAATTTTGTAATTTCTACGTATTTTCTTCTTGGTATGTGTTAACTTACTTTCAGTGCCCAAATTAAACGGAATTTTGTTTTGGTTGATGTATCCCTTCATTTGGAATTGGAAATAAAATAGCATTGTTAGTTTTATGAAGCATAGATATACTCAGCTCAGAATATACTAGGTGGTAGATTCGATACTGAGTCGTCTAGGTAGGTACCACCGAAGTGCCAGACATCGTCCCGTGAAAGGGAGTGCTATGCACTTTTGTGTTTCAGGACGAGAGCACTGCAGCTAGTAAAATTACCGGGTATAAGAGACCCTAACATCTGTTGTATCTGGTGTCAGGCGCAGTGCGGCAATGACGGAGAATAACAACTGTCTTTCAATTGTTGGTCTCCTTCAATGCCTCTGTCGTGGTCAGGCGTATCACTTACCATCAGGTGAGCGTCTTGACCGTGCTGTACACAATAATAAGGTCTATTACAAATTGTGCAATGCCACTCTTTTTAAACTACAATTTCTACATTGCAGCACACAGTTCATCCTGCCTCATCAGAAATCAAGGTTGGACACAACGCACCGCCGGGTAAGGGACCATACGGATCTTGGTGCACCCCTGATTCGACGCCTATTCATAAAAAGTATTTATTTTCGCTCCAATTTGTTAAATTTTTTCAATAAGATTTTTTCTTAAAGTCATGCCCTATTACCAATTTCAGATTAACGCAAACAAATTCCAGTGTTGAAAATAAGTCGCAAATTAAGGATGACACAAGGAAAAACGATGTTAAAGGGTGAGGTTTTATATATTCTAGCATAAAGTTATCGCTCTATAGATTCTAGAGAGTTTGTTTCTTTTTCAGTCCATTTCTGCGAATGCAAAAGGTTCGTCTGTTCACCTCGCACTCGGACTCCGAGTACAACTCTATGAATGACATCACCGAAACACCTACTGAGCTTAAGGACTTGAAGGAATCGAAATCACAGGAACATTCTAAACAACCGTAAGAATATAAATTGTTTGTTAGGAAAATTTCAAGTAAATTTTATGTATGATGCGAACAATAATAGTTTGAAAATTGTTTCGCCTGGGTCCTCTTACTCACTCTTACGTCCATACATCATATTGTTACGAGTTTAGGATAAATTATTGTCAAACACGAAGAATAACACGGTAACACACTTTATTAATTAACCACAATTAATTACACACAACACTAATTACACTTACACTCTTACTAATTAATCAATTAACGCACGCACTATAATCCGTAATTAACACTGCACACTATAACACAACACTTGATGAGTCCGTATAATATCCGCACGCACTCGTTATAATCACTCGATAACTCTTCACACTGTTATCTTACACTCGACGATCCCTTAGATATCGCTTTATCACTCGCTTCTTCCTTGTAGTCGCAGGTACTTCGCTCTTCGTTCGCTCTTGAGTAGAACACAAGACTACCGGCGCACCCATCGGTCCTGTCCATACCTGTCCGCCCGCTAACCTCGAAGCGTCGACGACATTCTACATAGTTCGCGAAATATCTAGAACATGCTAGACTCTTTGCTATTTGACAATTCGCATGTCATACTCTATAGTGGACTAACGTCACATATTAGCCGCCATATTTAATGTCATTTTAATTACGTCAATTCGTAACAATATCATTAATTAATTTATTTATTTAATCATTAATAATACAGTACAAAACAAATACATGAAGAAATTTGTACAAAGGCACTGCTTATTTCATTCTTCCAGCAGGTCCAAAAATAGGAAATTAAATGTGAGAGGTTAACAGTGTGCACATTATATTGTTTTACCAATAAGATAGGTACCCTTATAAGTATTATATTTATTTTATCTGTGGTATTATGGAAAATTTACTAATAACTTGCTTTTTATCAATTTTAGTTACAACGATTCTTAATCAGACTATCAATTTGTTACGTAGTAACACGACTAATCAAGACACTAACGATTAAACTAAAGAATCCTTACATGTCGGATATCATCGGGTCATGCAGTGGGAGTCTGTTCAAACAAAATGAAAAAGTCATTTCGTGACATAAGTTTGTTTTAAATATGAATCAAGTGGTTTCTTACATTTTATTAAAAACCGGGATTCAGCCTGTGTTTGTTTGTGTTGAAATTAAAGCCGTTTACGAGGGTTCCTACTATCTATTTCTGTGTTCTGGATCAAAAGGTGATTTGTTCACAATAGTAAAAATCAACTAATATGCAATATAAAATATCTTTGGTCATCACCAAACAGTCCCACGTCAGAACCGCCAGCGCCTCCAGTAGAGACGCCCAAAGTCCAGTGCCATCGTCGCCAGCCAAGAAATGCCGCGGCTTCTTGCGGCTGCCCTTTTGCGACCCGTTCGTGCCCATCGACCCGCAGGGTGAGTCATTAGAACACGTTTATTGCCCTTTGTAATTAAATCGATACCAACCACTCGGTTGGACGCCAATTTAGGAGGCAGCCCTGTTCAAGACAATTTACTTCAATAGCATTGCAATTAAATCCAGCATCGCAATTAGACTTTATCCTGGTATTACGTGTTTGCAGATCTTTTAGATAGTGGTATTTTCTTTTGATCTGTTTTATAATATGATATAATATGAAATAAAACATCAAAATAGGAAATATAAATTTGTTTTTTAATTGTATATAGATACTCGTACACTTCTCTATGCACCTCTTCTAAATTCATTTCCAAGTTTCCACAAATGAGTTTTTCAAAAATTAAAGAAGTGACATTTGGAACTTATGCGCGAAAATATCTTCTTTGGTTAAAATCGTAATTATTGAGATGTTTGTGTTGTACCTAATTAATTACATAGTTTAGCCAAAATATAACTTGTCATAGAAAAATTTGTTTAATATATAGGTATTATAGTTTATTTTTAATGCAGTAAAGGGCAAACGACCAGACGGCTCAGTTTAGTATATAAAAGGTACTCTGTACGGCTCACCTAATTTTAAATGCCCGCCGCGGCCCATGTACATTTGCAATACCAAAAGGTCATATTAATGTGTTGCCGTTAAAAGGGAATACGTACATTCTTTTTTAGGTTACCAGGTCATATTGCTCAGTACGAGTATAATATTGGTATAATATAAATGAGCGTTGTGGCTCATTGGTGTGGACTTTTGCCCTTCGATCTGGAGGGTGCAGGTTTAAATCCCGCCGCGTACAAATGTATTTACGAATTTTCCAAATTATATGTATTGTATACCTTTAGCTTACGAAGAAATTGCAATCCGAGTCCGCAGTGGGCCCGCGTGGACGACAAAGGCCTTTAGACCCTTTAAGGGTAGGCTCGTGCCCCTCGCTTGGGACGTATAATGAGCTGATGATGATCATAAATTCGACAACTATCAATTATTCGTTATTATGAATAAGTATTTTGTAAAATTAAACTCACATTCAGCTACATTTTTAAGTCAATATGTAATATGAAAATCAAAGTCATGAATACAAATATGAAGCACACACACACATATATTAATACCCCTTTTATTGTATTATATACTCGTATGGGAAACTTAGTTAAAAATAAATATTTGTTCAATCAATCAATCAGCCAACATTCGTCCACTGCTGAACATAGGCCTCCCCCAAAGAGCGCCAACCATCCCGATCCTGAGCAGCCCGCATCCATCCTCAAAATATTTGTTCAGTAAAGGGTTTTGTTATAAGGCTAGGTTATTTTATTTATCTATTCCATCATCATCATCTTTCTTAATAGGTATTAAGATATAAGACATGGAAAAAATAATGGGACTGTCATTTACAAAACCTATTCAGGGTGGTCTATTAAATATCAGTAGCAGTTACAATTATAGTAGTGGTATATTATAGGGCGCGGGTACATCAGCTGGCTGCTGCTAGTGACTTTCTGCTACAGCTACAATGCTTGGTGCATCGCATTACGCGCCACCTTTCCGTACCAAACACCAGAGAACACCCCTCTCTGGATGGCCGCCGACTACATCTGCGACCTTATATACCTGATCGACGTGAGCATAGTGAAGCCCCGGCTTATGTACCTCCATGAGGGCTTTTGGGTGGACAACCTGTCGGAAACCAGGAAGAATTATAGGAAGAAACTGCAATATAAGGTACATTTTGTTTTATATGTATGTATGGCTGTGTGTATATGTCGGGATAGCAATTCATAACCTACACTCGCATTTTGGCTTACACAAAATTGATCTGATTCTTGATTTTCGTAAGTCAGGAAAGTAATGTTTAATAGCTGTAAGTATAAAAGAACTTACTAGTTCGCGATCACTCAAACATAAGATGGAATATGCTTAACATACTGTGTGCCCTATGATTAGAACAGAAAATATCTAATAGACTCATCTTCATTGTCTGTATGATTTTGAGGTAGGTATCAATGTTATGAATCAATATTTTTTTCTGATACTCCTTATTCTATGATGTATTTTCTTGCAGTTCGACGTGATATCTCTAACTCCATTGGACTTACTTTACTTCGTCTTCGGAACACGCATGGTCATTCTACGATTCCCAAGGCTGCTGAAGCTGCAAACATTTTGGGAGTTCCACCAGGCTATGGATCGAGTTCTTTCTTCTCCCTATGTGGTAAAATATTAACACTTATTTTAACTTTCAAATCACTATATTTTTGTGTGATAAGAATAAACATTTTATTTATTTTTCAGGTCCGAATCGGCAAAACGCTCTTTTACATATTTTACTTGATCCATCTAAATGCTTGCGCGTACTACGCCATGAGTAACTACATAGGTAAGATTTATGATACATCCCTTTTTATTGTCAAACCAGAAAACTCAATTTGCAAAAAAAAATATTGTTTATATTCTCATGTAGGTAATTGTCTTAATGTAAATAAAATCTTAAACCTCGCCAAGTTTCTAATCGATAAACATATAATGCACTGAATGGGCCACCATTGCATATCCTTTGCTATCATCATCAGCTCATTAAACGTCCCCACCGAGGGACACGAGCCTACCCGTATAGGGTGATAAGGCCTTAGTCGTCCACGCAGGCCCAGTGCGGATTGGACGACTTCACACACCCTTCGAATCTCTTCGCAGGCGTGCATGAAGGTTTCCTCACGATGTTTTCCTTCACCGTAGAGCGTCGGATAACGTACATATATTTTCGAAAATTCGAAAACACATTGGTACGTGTCGGGATTTGAACCTCAACCCTCCTGGTAGGAAGGCGACAGTCCACACCATTGAGCCACCGATCCTTTGCTAAATCCTCAGCTGTTGCAGCTGAAATGTATTTTAGGTTTTTGCACCACATCCATAATTTGGTAGTTGAAGTCCGGCTCGAAGGAACAACGTATAAAATTGTGCCGATATTTTCAATATAGCGAAACGATATTTATCTCTTTTACCAATATATTCTTTTCTTCGTATTTTTGAGTTATGAAGTAACCTTTTTTTCGATTAACAAAATTAAATTTAAAAAAAAATCACCCATAAAGGTCTCGCTTCCAACGAGTGGGTGTACAACAACGAGGGTAACGCGTACATTCGCTGTTTCTACTTCGCCACGAAGACTGCCACGTCCATTGGAAAGAATCCCAAACCAGAGAATACGGAGGAGTACCTGTTCATGACTGCCGCTTGGCTCATGGGTGTGTTTGTGTTCGCGTTGCTGATTGGACAGATTCGGGACATCATCGCCACTGCTACCAGGGCCAGGGTAATTCTAGATTTTTCTAACAGTTTCATTACATACGTCCCGATTTTCTCATGGAATAGAATTGTTTTGGATTTCTGTGTTTCGGAATGTAGGCATCGTATCTAGTAAAATTTCCGGGTATAAGAGACCTTATAGCTGTTGTCGCGGGTGATAGGCGCAGTGCGGTATTGATGGAGAATAATAACTGTCTATCCGTCGTCGGTCTCATTCAATGCCAAACTGCTATGGTCAGTATCACTTACGATCAGGTGAGCGTCCTGACCATTCCGTATAATTTGTTACTAACATCTTTGGCTCATTATTACATACACGATTTCTCCGAAATGAAAAGAGTTCGGTTGGAGGAGTTAACGCATCTGCCGTATAGTCCCTCAGTTTTCCACCTGTTTCAGTCTCTTCAGAATTCATTAGGCAGTGTCAGGTTAATATTTATCTAAAATCGTGTATGATTTCAAATGGAGCACACTTATTTTTACGTGTATTGAGATGAAACCAAAACCAACTTGGTAAAATTTATGTTTTTTTTTGTAAAATTTATTAATTAGTTATTTAACTTTTGACGTACTTTGTACGTAGCAAATTTAATTGAAATTTAATTTGGAAATAATGCTTTGAGGCGTATTTCTATTAAAAAAAAACTTTCTGTTTTTCAGACTGAATACCGCAAAACAGTCGACAGTTGCACCCGATACCTGAGACGACTTAACATGCCGGCGTCGCTCCAGAGACGTGTCACCTGCTGGTTTAACTACACCTGGAGTCAGCAGCGGTGCTTTGGTATATATTTGTTAAAGCCATTTATTGATTTAAATATAAGTTTTGACCTATTTAACCCATTGAAGGCCGGGAATCCAGACACAATAGAAATTCTATTGTGGCTGGCGCTTTAAGGCGTCGTTGGCGGTCAAAGGGTTAATGAGGACAATTCTCGAGACTAACCAGGTAAAACGGTAAAGGCAGACAGGCAGACTTTTCGGAAAAATATTTTGAATCAAGAATAAAAAATTCAAATATCAAACACTGCACTAAGTATAACATATGTTTAGCGAACTTGAAAAGCTATAGTTATTATAACTACGTTGGGCGCCATTTTAAATAATAATCACATTGTTCACAGACGAATCGAAAATTCTCAACTCTTTACCCTTCAACATGAAGCGTGACGTGGCTCTGGCTGTTCACATGTCGACTCTTAGCAAGGTATTTTTTATTAGAAGCTGATTTTTATTATTTTGATATTAAGGTAATTTCATTGATGGTGTTAAAATGGAATACTGACCGAAAATTTATGCTCCGAGCGTTTTGAGCATGTTGCGGGAACAAGTTAGCGTCTAACGAAATAGAGTTAATATATATTTTTTAAGTAATTCTTTTATAAGAATATTTTTTTATTTGGCTGTGTTTATTTTGTTTCGCTGTATTTGAATATTTTAGTTTCTTTATCGTTTAAATTTAAGTGTAATTTTTAAACAGAAGATTTCACCTCAATGGACCTTTAAGGTGTTTGGGTAACGATGATGATTATATGATGATGTTAACATCTTACAATCGGCCAAAAGCGTAGTATGCGTATGTAGTGTGCGTGTTCAGATGTTACTTTATTGTTTTACTTAACAAAAAAAAAGAGCTTTTATGCTGAGGCCACACTAACGGCAAACATCTAGCGCGATAATTACTGCGAAAAGTTTTAACATGTTAACACTGCCAAATGTTTAGTTTAATGAGGTGGAACATGTGAAGAGTGGTGTACGGGATCATTTTTGACTGGTTGGCTTTTGCCTTGACGTGGCCCTACATGTGTACTAGGGGCGATGGACCGTTCAGGTTCAGGTGATCCTAGTCTGTTTGATGTCGATCATGCTGTAGCTGTCGCTTGTGTCCTTACTCTCAGAAAGGCTGTTGTTCAGAAGTAGTCCTATGACGCAGTTTCTATGATGTGTGGTCGAGGATTCCACGTTCGATTCCCCCGGGCAAATGTTTGTAACATTTGTTTGCATGAACATGTCTGTTTACTCTGTGCGTTTGTCTGGGTGTTTCAATGTTCAATATTTATATGTATTCACAAAAAATATGTTATATCTTTAGTACCCTAACTACAACCGCCTCGCTTAATATAGGGCTAAATTACGATGTTTGAATGTCGGTGGATATTTATTTTTCAAAGTCAAAACATTTATTTCAAATTAGGCTTACAAAAACCACTTATGAACGTCAAAATATACACAAATATAATAAAACGATTAAAATACTAAACTAAAAATATGAGTTTTGATACTTTTAAAAAAAGCGCTTCAGTGGTTTGGCCTGTTGAGAAAGAAGCACTCAAGAAAACTCAACAGTGTAGCCAAGTATAAATAATACTTACTCAACAGTGTAGTGTAAGTATTATTTATATATTAATATATAAATAATAAATACGCAGGTTCAGCTGTTCCGCGACTGCTCCGCATCACATTTTGCGTGATCTGGTACTTCAGCTGCGACCGGTGTCGTGTTTGCCCGGAGACATTCTGCTTCGCCGCGGCGATGTCGGACACCATATGTACATCGTCAAGTCTGGCGAGTGCTGTGTACGTATATATACTGACGGTAATATTATTATGTATACTTATGCAGGGAGCTTACATATTTTGTGGTTTAAGCCAACGGACAATATACCAGAGTTGTGTTTTATTGTCATAACTAGCGACCCGCCCATGCTTCGCACGGGTGTAATGGTGATATTCGTAACGGGCACGCTTCCGCCTGCCCGGTCGGCCGGTACCGCCGCAAACGCTACGTACCGCAAGTTTTAAATCTGTATTTTTTTCGAAAAAATATTAATTTAAATCATATGCTGTGAAGGTCATACCCGGTAATCTTACTAGCTACAGTGCCTTCATCCCGAAACATAGAAGTGCAAAAAATAAACAAATGAACCCGACTGCTAAAAATACCCACTGAAAAAGGAAAAGCAAGCTCTACCATACAGTGCAAACATTATATACTTTTCGTGGTATTACAGGTGGGGGACAAACAAATGACAACAATATTTATTCATATAATTACACTACCTTTACTAGCTTACTATTCAGGCACATTTATATAGTTCAGCCTTGAAAAGGTATTAAAGATTTGTCTACCGGCTGCAAGATCTAGCATCTTGCCTACGTTTACAAAAAAATTGAAAGATTAAAACCAAGCGGTTAAAACTCCGGAATTCGGTCGGTTGTTTTAAGTAGTACTTATTAAAATATTGTTCATATTTATTTAATATGAGCTTTCACGTTAACAAATTTTACCAATTTATACAGGTAATGTCACAAGATGAAACCGAAGTTCTAGCTACACTACGGGAAGGTTCTGTTTTCGGAGAAATAAGCTTGCTTGGTATTGACGGTCTGCGTCGTCGGACTGCCACCGTAAGGTATGAGAATTCGGTAGCTATGCTAACTTGATCCCATCATTTCATTTGTTACTTGTTATCAGTAATACAAAAAAGCATCATTTTCGATAATTATTATTAGATATATTTTTTTAAGTCACCGTTTTAGTTTATCATAGCAAATTGTAGCCATAACAATATTAATAAAGTTAGCACGCTGGGCGTCAATTCAACCGCATTAAATTGGCGCCCAACGTGTTAGACTCCATCTTAGGAAGAAACAATAATGAATAACTATGCACTAGAAGGCAATGATCACGAAAGCACTGTATTTTTTTGATTGCAGTTACATACGTCTCAACTAAGTACAATGCGAAATGTTTGAAGAGTGTTCGTAACTTAAAATTAGGTATTAGGATCCGAATAGTTTCCCCTTTAATGGATTGATACCGTACATAGTACACACGTTTGTGTAATGTTAGGTTTATTTTTATCTGATTTGCAATACGAGTACTTACATTGCTGGTTGTCAAAGAATATAAAAAACCTAACCTTACCTAGCCAGCAATGTATAAAGTACATAAAAAGAATTGTATATTATTCACAAATGCATTCTCTAGGTCCCGAGGCTACTCGAACCTGTTCGCACTATCGCGGAATGATCTAGAAGCGGCCCTAAAGCATCACAAAGAAGCCGCACAGATACTACGACTTCGAGCTGATCAGATTATACGAGAGAACGCCGCGAGACTAACCCAACGGAGAAGGACCCCAGCCTCCGCCCCCGGGGGACTGAGACATCGACGGCCTTCCAACGTCTCTAGTAATGACAGTAACTCTGTTGTGGATAAGAGACATCGTTCTGCCAGCATGCTGTCCAAGAGACGCTTGTCTGCTGTCTCGGAAAACAAGGTATATGCTGTGTATTAGAAAATAATGTATTAGCCACAATTTAGACAACCCCAATTCATTATCTCTAATCTTCTATTGACGGCAGTTCTACTGTTGAAAATCCGGGAGATATTTCTTCGCCGTCTCTAATAGTAAGGTAATTTAAAGCAGTCAGTCGTCTACATCGTGGAATGATCTAGAAGCCGCTGTTAACATTATGATATTATATGTGATCTAATTAACGTCTCACTGTCGTGTCAAAGAATGAGGTAACTTAATTTAGTTGATGACCGGACTTCTTTGTGGAATGATTTGTAAGCATCACTAAAAGGCCGCACAGATACTAAGTCTTGGTAAGTAGATCATAAAACAAAGTTATGCTGAAATAGAACTTATTTTATTAAATTAATTCCTATTCTCATAATTTACTTATAAAAATCATGGACCACACACGCGCGCACACACGTTCACACACACGCACCTCACAAAAACACACATATACCTCACAAATACACACACACTTCACAAACACTCACATACACCACACAAACCCACACACAATCTACTAAACTATTGTTGTATCGTTTTTGTATGATTACTCGTATTATATAGGTGGTTTAGTCTATTTGTAACCATGCTATGGAAGAGCGGTGCTGTCTACCACAAGCAATCAAGCTTAAAAGGGAGCACCAACTACTTATTTGTATTAGACTAAGTTGCTGAAATAAAGTTTTCGTATTTTTTTGTATTTTGTATCATATCATTCGAGCCCATTCAATCCAATCACTTAGTCTGCAGTCACAGAGAACAAGGTAATCAAAGTGCTTTGCGACTATTTCAATCTACTGCATATGTAGCGGAACAATCTAGAAGCCGCGCGGAAGTTCTATGAAGTCTCCGTGTGCCCTGTGTGGTTTCCTTAACCCATTGAACGCCGGGAATCCATTGTGTCTGGCGCCGAAAGGCGGTCAAAGGGTTAAATGTAAACCTTAGTAAACACCAGTGTAGTTGTAACGTGAATCAAAACATAAAACGGAATGGTGGTACTACTAACACGAACCGAAGATTAGTTAGATTTTTGCTAAATCGTTTAATCGTTTTTATACGTACTTCTTGAGGAAGTTTTTTTTTTCATTTTGCTTGTGTCAAATACCTAGTTTTTTTACTTAGGTAAATTTATAGAAGTATTGTTCCATTACCGGTATTGATTTATCAGGCACACCTTAATCTCTTTTTAATCTTTATCTTAGGTTCTATCTGAGGAGAAACGCAGACGATCACCAACTACCGTCACACGACGACCTGTGCCCACCATTTTGCTGACCCAGAATTGAACTCCAGGTTATTCTTGCAAGAAAATGAACAACATCCCTTAGCGCGCTAATATTAAGTATACCTCTCTAAGTTGCTGTAAGCTCAATGTATGTATACTATACTTAACACTTTAAACGCCATGGCGGACACAGTGTCTCCGACAAACAATGGAATTTCTATTGTCTGGTGTCTTAGTAGTCAAAGTGTTAACAGCCCGTATCAGATCGCCACTGGACTTAGAGCCACGAAAATAAAGGGTTTAAATCCCCACGCATGGCAAGTGGGTTGGGAAGATAGTAAGAAGGTATTTATAAAAGGACTGGTTCAAGGAAAACGCGATGTCATTTGTTCTCTGATGAATGTTTTACGGCATCCGCGGGAAGTGGGATAGTAACAATTATATTCAAATATTTCCAATCTGCCCGCACCACAAGGCGTAATATGCAGTGAAGTGGAAATCGATGACTTTGCTATCTATATAACCATTCTATCTTCGGATCCCTGCAAATCATCATCATCAGCTCATTATACGTCCCCACCGAGGGGCACGAGCCCACCCGTAAAGGGCGTATAGGCCTCAGTCATCCACGCGGGCCCAGTGCGCACTGGCCAGCTTCACCCACAAACTATGAATCTCTTCGTAGGTTTCCTCACGATGTTTTCCCTTAACGTAAGAGCGAAGGATTAACGTACATATTATAATACCGAAAATTTGCAAGTCATCGGTACATGGCGGGATTTGAACTTGCACCCTCCAGATTGGAAGGTAACAGTCCACCAACGAGCCACTGATGTTCTAATACAGACACAGAAAATGCAAACAGACACAGAAATGGCGTCCAATTCCATAGTGGTCTGGACTAGAAAATATGCAGCAAACATTTTTAAGTTCACCTAAAATATGTAGTAATAGGTACCAAAAATGGAACTACCTGTCGGCGCATTTGTTTCCTAAATATATTTTCGTGTTGAGTGGAAATTATCAGGACAGAGTATGCTCTATCTAGCGAAATGGTATACAAATGCTCGCCTGTTCTATAATTTACAAACTGGTAAACATTGTTTTTTGTAAGTATCTACCCATTCGTAGACCGTCACTTAGGTACTCTTTTTAACGCCACTAAAACAGAAATATGTATTACTATATTCTGAGGTTACATGTTTATTTAATGTGAAGGGCAATAATTAATTTCTTTTTGAATATTTTATTAGGTTGGAAAACCGTAGTTTATTGATAAGTAAAGGACAATCAAAAGAACAATGCCTAATGTTAGTGCAATATTTTTTTATTATGGTATTGTTTAATCTAAGTATACGAGAATTATTCAACCGATGAATGGATGATCTAAACGTTACCTAAACGTTACTAAATGGAACCTTATAATTAGCTACATAACCACGTTGAGGTGATATTGATATACGAGTAACTTATCAAAAGACGGTTAAAATGTATTTATTTCGGAAAATATACCTATATATAAAGAGTTGCCAAATACCAAAAAAGATAAAATTATATTAAAATAAGTGTCTGAATGTAAAATTAAAACGCTTAAAAGTTATTCAAAAACATTTTATTTGTGTATCAAAAACTTTTACATATTCAGAGTCATATGCATAATTTTTTGTCATATTTTAAAACTAAAGATATTACTTTATGACTTTTTCTTCCTTGTAATCTATCTATGTAATTGACCTTTTTCGATGTGTTTTTAATTATTGTAGGTACAAAATTCTTAATGTTTGTGTCATTAAAGCTCAAATGTCAAGAAAGCAAATTGGTAGGCAATATTTTATAAAAAAATATTAGAAATAAAATATTTTATTATGTAAACATATTAAATGTCGCTTATTATAAAGTAAGCATAAATACATGTACCTATTTTAAACTTGAGTACATCTTCTTAATGTATTTAAATAAAGATCATGGCATGATCCGTTGTTTTATTAGTATTAAATTTCATTATTCAATAAAATCACGGTATTTTTTCTGCTCATTTAAAATTAATATTGGACTTTGAGGCATGTCTAATTTACCTTTATCTATAAAATCATAAATCACCATAATTGGTCAAAAAATATTAACTTGGAATGCAATTTATACTAGCACTGATGACAAGATTGAAAGACACTAAACATATATAAAATGTCCGCCGTCCGTTGCACCCTTATGTAGGTACCGTGCTGTCGACGCCAGCATGGCGATACAAAAAATATGTGCCTTATTCTAACCTCTGATTATAAGTCATACACAAGCATTACGTGCATACGTGAAATAAGTTTTAGTTATCTGACAAAAGCCGTAAACGCAGGTTCAACATGGAGGCTTAACAAAGACGTTACAAACTCCCTCGTGCCTTAATTCCGGTCCCATTGTCAACCCCGATCGATCTGCTGCCATTAGTACAACCCCAGTTCCCGGCAATGCATTAATTATTGTTATTTGTGCTTTGCGTGCATCATGAATGCCATCAAATCCGTGCTCCAACGACATTGCGGCCAGGTAGGTATTAGAAAATAATGAAGATACCTGCTCTATTAATTTTTAATCAATAAACTTCAAGAAGTATCTTGTAGGTTGAGAGCTTATTGTTTTCTACAAAATATAATGAATACCTACCTACATGTACTTTTTAATATGCTTAATATCATCGTGTTAAAACCATAGATAGAGATTCGAAACCCATACAATACACACTTGGATGGACATAAATTACCCTTACATTGGTCAAGGTGTTTGAAATATTATATATAGGTATGTGGTACTAGAAGATATGGAGTCGGAACTAGAACTCCTCACATGAACTGCAACTGTGACTGCCTTATCATCATCATCGTGAGGCTTTATTCGTTCCAATGCAGGGCTCAGGCTCTCCGCACAGCATGACTTTGGGGTCTCTATCTCGGCGGGTAGCTGCCTGCGATATTTATACAACTATTATTATCTGATTATCATTGATTATACCATTTTTTTAATTTATGTTATCGCCAATGACCATCAGCATAAGGTAAAATTGAAATCCCCATCTTTTCACGACGAGTACAAACTTCTATTCCTCTACTACTCTAGGAGAGTATGCCTACATAGACAAGAAGTATCAGTCAGAAAATTTAAAAAAATATTTATTTATTTAATAATGATTGACATTAAATGGATTCGGATAGAGCCCCTTGTAATGTATGATCTATTTTTTTTCATAAATGTGAAATTAATTTCGTAAGTAGTTTACTTAGAAACTAGAAGCTCTTGAGGTGTAGTAAATATATTTTTAGGGGCCGACAGTCCGAAATTGAACAAAACTAAAAATTCAACCTCACACCCACATTTCTATTAAGTACTTATGACTAGTATATTGTATATTCAATAACTTACTAAAACGTTTCGATAAAAGAGGTTTACCGGTGGCTATGTAATAAAGTTATCGAAAGTTTTATAGATTATCTGTCACATAATAAATAATAAACACAGTCCGTTTGAGAGTTAAATAATTAAAAGTTTTCTGATATATCATCCATTACGTAAGGTAGCACTAAAAAATAATGCTTCAGTAGAATATTGTAGCTAAGTTGGTGAATAGTATAGACATTGAAATTTTAGACAGGTCTGAAACAACGACAAGCAAAAGTTTAAATTGTCAAGTCGTAACGTAAGCTATAAAGCTCACTTACTATCTTTTCCATCTCCCCAACAAAACGTATTTTATCGTTTACATGTTTAAAGCACCTAAGACAAAAAGGTGAAAGAGTTCAATTTAGAAAACCTTATGATAAAGTTTCATTATTTAATAATTATCTTTATTTTATTAATAATTTATAGTTTCATTTTTTTAACTAGAACCTCGGTAAGCTTATTGAGATCGCGTGCTGTTATTCATTTTACCTATTTGTATAAAAAATTAACCTAGCTGAAAAAAAGGCCGGTAATGTAGCAAAAAGATAAATAAAACTCTCATTAAGGTTACATGGAACCGCGACTACGGTGCGCAATGGTACTGAAATTACAGTGATTTGAGGAAAACTTTGTATGGTTATATTACCAATACCTCTGCAATTAAGTATATTATGTATAGATTCAAGAACTAAGATCCAAAACAAGGATATCCTTTGGAGAACTAGGGTGACCGACATAGCCCACAGGATAAACAAGTTGAAGTGACGGTGAGCAGGGCACATAATTAGAACGAACTGATGACCGATGGAGCGGGATGGAGCGGAAAGTTTCTCGAGTGGCGTCCACGTAATTTCACGTCACGTTAATTTTCCATTCCTTTTTTGGAGCACAGTACTAACTCCTATTAGCTGGCGACTATTAGGTACTAACAGACCTGTAGAAAAAGGCTATGGAGCAGTTGCTTAATAAATTCTGACATCAGCCCTGAACTAGTATAAAAGTACCTATTGGATCCCATATTGCATGTTTTATTTGATTTGCACCTTTTAACTAATGTAAATCCAAATTTTACTTTCTTCTCAGTACATTCAACTCTTCGAATCGGTGGTAGATTCAAACTGGTTTTTAATTTTGTTTAATTTGACGATTCAAAGGTTAAGGAATTTTGAGTGGGAGTTTAATGCAGCTTTTTTTAAAATATAAGTATTTATTGAACGCATTATCAGCGCAAATACTCAATTTCGAGAAATGTATTATTCACCACAACTAAAACATCTTATTTTTATTAAAATATTTGATCGCACCGTGTAAAGAGCACCTTCATTAGCTGGGCTAATCCTCGATCAACAGATATTCAGTCTGTAAGCAACCACCACCGCGGCGCATCCTATTAGCTGTGATAGACTACTTTTTATTTACAGTTAAATTTTATTTCAAAGGTTTATAGTGCCAATAATTAAAAACTTAAATGTTCTGACTAGTTAGATGAGAAGCTACTTAGTATCTTCATGAGAGTTTTTAAGTTGATCGTTTTATAATTTGTTAGTGTTCGTGCCAACCAGTCAAGGAGTTTAAAGTTAGGTAAGGGACTATTTGAGTAGCTAAGGGAACTTATCATCTATTTGTATTTTCACAAATCTCTCCCTCGTCTATTAAGGCTCCATCAGGAGTCGTTTCACAATTGATTTTGTGTCTTGATCCGGTATTTAAGTTTTGAATCTCTTAAAAAAGCAGATACTTATATATTGCATTTTGATGCATAGAGTGAGAGGCTGTTTTATCAATTTTTGAGTAAAAATAGCTAGCTTTGCTAATCCATCCTAGGCCGCATCATCACTTACCATCAGGTAAGATGGCGGTCAAATGTCTGCCTATAGCTGATAAACAATAAAATTTAAAAAAAAAACAATCAAACTAAATCAAACAAAATGCATGTCGCAGCAGTGTAAAACTTTATTCGCCATTGTTACATCGTACATCTGACTTACTTACTAGTTTTTCTTTTTCATAAATGTAAAATAAGTTTATATTTTAAATAGGTTTAGCATCTAAAGCTGAACTTAGGATATCAGCAGTTTTAGCAGACAGCGCCACTATCCTCGAAAAGTTTTTAACATTCCGAGAAATACGTACGTAGGTTCGACACTGAGCCGTCTACAGACGCTTGTAATACACATCTGTATTTCTGGAAGCAGGCAGTGTAGATAGAGAAATTTAATAAATATTAATAATAAATAATGTAACCTATCTAACATTAATCGTATCAGGTAAGGGGCGTAGGGCAGTGTTAGTGGAAGATAATATAGATTTTTTTCTTGGTTTTCATTAACACTGACTCTGTCCGTTTTTTTTATTCTCTGGTAGGCAAACGAGTATACAATTCACCCGACGAAACTCGGCTCCTTTGCCAACCTATAAAACCTACCTTTATCTATTAGTTGTCAACCCAATCGATCTATGACCAGGTACGTGTACAATTAAGTTATATTTCTCGTGAACAATATGCTTCCGGGTGAAAATTCAAAATCATCCATTTAATCAATTAATGGCTGCGAAGACAGGATTGTTAAGAAATCAGGGGGGTAACCACAATCTCTTAAAACCGTATTGTTATAATGATACGTCAGCATTTTTGTACCAGAAAAGACGAAGTAATATTGTAACACTGTTTTAAGAGATGGCGGTAACCACCCAGGACAGGTATCTTTAATTATTTTTCACCTAAATACTGGATATGTGTAGATTATATACGAAAATTGAATGATATCTGAATCTCAACATAGCCTAAAACGGTTTGACGTAGTAGGTACTACTTACTCGTTCCTAAGAAATTGAAATATGAAAGCGTCTTTTTAAATATTGCCGAACCTTATATCTTATTGGATATAGGTGTACTTTTACCACCTATAAACCAGTTCAATTAAATTTCAGTATTATCAAGCTTTAAGCTTTTCGATTAACTCTACAAATTATGTTGTAACACAAAGCTTGCACATGCACACTTGAGTTGCGTGTTTGACTTAATATACTTACCTGACAACCTACTAAAACATACAATGTAATATGTTCTTAACACATTTGAATGGATATGTTACGAGCCTTGATACTGTTAATGTTATATAAGCATGTTCAAGCAAATACTTTTAAGATTTATTTATTTATTTAGAAAGGTACGCTAACAGTGCATATATTTACATTTTCATCATGTACAGGTTGTATTAGATCTGATATAGAAGATCATTTTTTTTTCAATGGCCATTTGTATTAATCCGTATTAATCTATGAATTCTGGATTTAATATGATCACTTGACCCATTATTTAGATATACAATTAAACTAAGTGCTTAGCTACCCGGGAACACTAGTTAAAAAAACGTATACTATATTTATCAAAAATATCTTTATTCAATTTAGGCACATATCTAACACTAATGAATGTCAAATGAAGCTACCACTGGTTCTGACTGTCGTTATCTACAACTTACTATATACTACAACTCTACTTTATCTATCTATCTCTATTTTATTTATTATCTGTATAAATAAGGCCTCAAATTACAAGTTTTCAATTAAGGCCTAAAAGTTAACTTTATACTAGTATGATAAAGCAACTCATTTCCTTGCACATAGCGTGATCAGTGATTTGTCATTTGCCTCATAATAGTTCTAGGGCAAACAAAGACAAAAAATACTAAATCGCTAATTTGATTACATTTGTGGTAGTAAAGTCACGACATGGCTCGCGTGCCCCGCGGCGCTCCGCCAACCCTCATCCAGCCCATATCGGATGTATTCAATCATTGTTATATTTTTTACGTCTACATGAACCATGAACTTAGCCGGCCCGTTACGTCTAGTGCTCGGTCTCTGCAGTGCAGTAAGTCAATGAAAAATCGGTATTAGATAGCACTCTCGTTGTCAACGGGGAAGCCAAATGTTTACTTGAAAAATGGCAAAAATAAGGCAACATAATTTAGATGTGATTAAAAAATTGTCCATATGATAAAGATAGACTTGTACAAAGAGATCAGTATTTTACTGTTAAATCTTTTTGATGTTCTCTAAGGGAAATTTATTTCGTAAAATTATTTGCTATTTTTTATAATATCAAATAAAGTATCTTGATTTTATTATTTATTTATTACATTTATAGTAAGTCATATCATAGTTAAGATCAACAATAAACTTACCATCTTAGCTAAAATTATCTGCTCTCTGTCTCGATAAAGAACTCTCTTTATTCATAAAGAGAGTTCTTTACCGAAACACATCACACAGTACCTATCATTAATTGTCTTATGGCTGATATCAGTTATATTGGAAATTTAATACAATATTTTATATTATTAGATTACATAAATAAAATAATGATAAAAAGCTATCCAAATAAATGTCAATATTTTAACAAAACACATCCTTTAATAAGTGTTTGTAAAGTTATTATTTAGCTTACCGTTGTTTCAGTTAACCACGTTATGCTTTAAGATGTCTTTTTCGCAGTCATCTCTTTTTACTCCAATTTTGAATTATATCTAACCTTTGACCGCCAATGACGCCTTGAAGCGCCAGATACAATGGATTTTCTATTGTGTCTGGATTCCGGGATTCCTGGCATTCAATGTGTTAATAAAAGTAGAAATTTCATATTACAATTTACCGTTGTCTATAATTGGATGCAATGCTGCATTATGATAAGTAAGTGGCGTGCTCGGGCTGCTGGCATGAATAAGTTCCACAGCAATAAACGCGGCCAAACTTATGACAGCTGGCCTGCCTTTGCGGCCGACGATATGTTTATTACCTTTGCAGCTTTATAGTGATTAGCATAATGCCTGACCTTGTGCTTAAATAACAATTCAATATTGACAAGTTCGATGGCTCATCTAGGTACTTAACAAAACAGCAGATCCACATCGATCAACTTACATACTGTGTTCGATGTTAAGGCTCCTAACACACTGTGGAAACTAAACCGGTTAGCTTGTGCTACACATGGTACTTGGTAGAACCTAAGAGCGAGACTCTTACTACTTGCGACACCGAAGAGTCTGATTCTTCCCGGATTACCATATCATCGGCCTTTGTCCAGCAGTAAACGTTGTGTAGTTTTTTTTTATGCCACGAAATGTAAGATACGATCAGTAACCATCGTCATCCCAGACAGATGTTAGGTATTTGTAATATTTATTTCATAGAATAGGTGCCACTGTGAACAGATGCGCACTACTGCTTGGAAATAATAAATAAAAACTGCACACACGCTTCATATGGTAGCATGTACTAGAGCCAAAATACAAATAAATTTGATCGTTTTGATTGATAACAAACAAATAAATATCAGTGGCCAATATGTACCTATATAATTCGAATAGGTACTTCTTGGATAAGAATTTCAATAAGGTTCATAACATCGATCTTGAAACCTAAAGTAGGTCATATTACACTTTAAATCATAGGTTTGAATGCTTTTATTTAGGTCCTTCATACAAACAATGCATTCTGAAAACTAATTGTTAAGCGAGTTAAATCATCAGTCAATATACCAGATATCGCTGGGGTCACACTTCATTGATTGTAATTAAAAGTAAAAGTTTAAGCATGCGAGTAATAACAATGCGATGCGAGTTAGGCCGAGATTAGGAAATAGAGACGAGAATTGATGTAACCCATACGGCAGATCGGCGATAAGCAGAGAAATTACATTCGTGGAACCGGTGGGTATCCAAGTGTACCTTGGATCACCGCAGAGAACCTTGAGTGCGAACCTATGAGTATTTTTGCAATTATTAAACGTTGGAGTGACGAACATTACTGTATAAGTTTTTATATTTTATAATTCGAATATATAAATATATTTCGAAAATTTGAAATCACATTGGTACGTGGCGGGATTTGAACCTGCACCCTCCCGGTAGGAAAGCAACAGTCCACACCATTGAGCAACTGACGCTCGATTACCTTAACTTGTTACCTCTCATTGCCTTAACATACTCGTATAGGTAGTTGATATCTTCTTTATTTAGAGACATTGATTATTTTTTAACCCGTGGACGGCCAGGAATCCAGACACAATGGAAAATCTCTTGATTGTGACGCTTCAAGGCGTCTCTAGCTGTCAAAAGTTAGGCTTTATTTATTTTTTAATTGCCGACATCTTGACACACGCCGATCTCCAACCACATGGACGGATGACCTAGTTAAAGTGACGGGTAGCAGATGGATGTCAACTGCTAGGGATCGGTTCGTGTGGAAACCATTAGGGGAGGCTGTAATTATGATGATGATGAACTGACATCTCGAAGACGCACGGTGCTCGCATTCAATGAAAATATTTTTACAACATAGTAGATACTTATTTAATCATTATTGCGCAAAAACGGCAAAAACCTTATATGACCTACATACGAAATTGAAGCCTAGCTACCGTTAAACCTATCTGATAACTCCAAATCGGGCGAACACAGTCAGATTTATAACCACCCCACCCGCAGGTCATCCATCATGTTGACATTTAGTAACCAAATTACGATGGTAAATATTTATCGAGCTTTTCGTATTGCTGGGGAGTTGTTGGGGAAATATTTGCAGAAGGCTCGGCGGAGACACTCCAACTACCTACTAGCTTCGGTTTGATGTTACTGTTACAATAATATCAAATGTTTTGCAATGCTCGTTATGATTTCATATCATACATTTCAGATTTTCAAAGTAAAGATTTAATGTTAATTATACCGAGTTTTATTGTATTTTAATACATAGGTATGTAAATCAGTCCCCTAAATAACACAAATAAGTAGTGATTAACAAGAGTTAACGAACTCCACAGATGTTATGGTTAGAGTTGGTCACCTCTTAATGCCTAGATACTCATGAATAATGTACACTAAATGATTGAAAGCATATTATTGTTTTAGACAAGCGTTGTTGTGAATTTGAATCCGACGGGGAGACCGCATTGTTAAAGTCCTCTTCAACCTATTGCAGTCCACTGCTGGACATAGGTCTCCCCCATTTTGCGCTAGACATCCGGTCCTCCGCTTTTCTCATCCAGCTTCCACCAGCGACCTTTCGCAAGTCGTCGGTCCACCGGGCCGGAAGGCGTCCTACTCTACGCTTGCCGAGACGCGGTCTCCACTCCCGAACTCGTCTGCTCCAACGGCCATCGGTTCTGCGACATACGTGACCAGCCCACTGCCACATCGCTTGCTGATCCGGCGGGCTATGTCGGCAACTTTAGTTCTCTTACGGATTAAATCATTTCTGATCTTATCCCTACAAGAGACTCCTAGCATTGCTCGCGCCATTGCGCGTTGAGTGACTTTGAACTTGCGAACCAATTCAATGTGAAATGTTAAAGTCACTTTGTTCGATTGGTCAGTTTAGTTGCAGGCTGAATTAATCGATTTTCTGAATAGAAAGATGATTCTATTCTTCGTAGAGGACGTTAAGCCTGGCTACGATATTAGTCGTAAACACCCACGAACGCATTGGGTCCGCGTGGTCACGGTCCAATCTCCGCATTTGACGACCTATCTGGTGTAATGGTTGAGATATCGGCTATTACGCCAAGGGTTACGGGTTCGATCCCCGGACAGTACAAACATTTGTGTACATGAACATATCGTTTGTAGTGGTCTGGGTGTTTTATGTATAATATGTTTTATTTACAAAAAAGATGTATATATTTGTTTATCTGTTGTTTAGTATCCATATTACAGGCTAATGCTTAGTTTGGGGCTAGATGGCGCTGTGTGAATATCAGTGGATATTTAATTATATATTCATATTATTTAATATTTAACTCATGGAGTCGAGTAATAAATAGGTTATTAAAATTTATCCATCTAGAAAATGTATGTGCCAAGTCAGATTATAGGTAATTACGTAGGTACTCGAACGAAGACGTAGGCAAATGGCTATCTAGTTAGTCAGTCCTGTTTATTGGATTTGGTGCGATTTCTGGATGAACATTCATTACTTATATTACACAAACCATGCAAGGCCATCAAGTAGTTTATAAAGGGCACTCTACCTTAAAGTAATATTCTACTTGAACAATTGTGACTTATACTCTTATCTGATCGCTCTAAAATTATCAGTAATATGAAATTCAATCGTTTCAGACTTAGGACATGGGCCGCAACAAGGAACCAGAACTGCCTGTGAGCAATCCGGTGGAGGCGAAAAAACACATCGGGATGAATCAATTGGTCATCTCAAGAATGGATATTACGAAAGGGCGCTGGCATCTTTAGATAAGGTGAAACAACATGTTATTTGTCTCTTATTTATAACTTACTTTTTAAAATAAACTCGCATGGGATTGTTCTCTATGGTGGGTTAAGTTAGTAGGTACGTAAAGGGACATTTATTCAAAAATTGTATGGCACTAAAACTTAATATCCAAAGGTAAATGCCGAGTGGTATTCTCTGTCAATTCACCATGCCATAAGGTCATGCAGAAAGTAATATCTACAAAACTGTATCTGAATATATACACTTATTACCTACGTATAAAAAATTTGCAAGTAGGTACGCAATATAAATCAATTACAGTTATTAAGCTTAGAAATGTTCTCTCAATAGGGATTTAGTATTATATATTTATTTTGTTTAATATGTGCTTCTACCTTCTAGTAGGTATACTTTTTGCCTGTTTATGATAATGTTACGAATGTTTGAGGCATATTATTATTTTAGCTGTTTGGAAAACTTCTTCTACATTTTCGATATGTCAAAAGTTCCATTTGGAGATCGAAGTTATCTATAAATATTTGTAAATGTAGTTTTATTTTAACTTGCGTTTTGAGTCAAAGTAATAATAGGAATAGTTTTTGATAACTCGTATATACGTTTAAATATTAAAAGACAAATGGGTTGTCTAAAAACCAAATAAAATATGCGTAACACAAACATAAACAAACACTAGTGGCAGGCAAAATGATAAGTGGGTGCGAAAACACTTCTCGTATCCATGACGACCACAGCCGGGGCGTCAATACTAACGCCTCTTCAAACACTTCAATTACGTAACCACTCTTTAACATTGACCGCACTTACCATGGCTGGTGACGAAAGCGCCATAGCCCAGGCCCGCAACATCCTTGGACTTACCAAAGACGCTGAATTCCTTCAAAGTTTTGTCAGAGTCGGAGTAGGCGATGAGGAAGAAGAGGTGCCTGTGCCGAAGGCATCAATCAGCAAGCGAGCTCCGCAATCTACGGAAAAGGATAATGAAGGTGAGGAAGAAAAATACTCAGGGAATAAGAAAGAAGCTGCTAAGTCTCGAAAAAGGCGGGACCGAAAACCAAAGCGTGAGAGGAGGCGGAGAGAGGAGGAACTTTACACAGACAAGGATCGCGCCGCTGCTGTAGTCATGGGCTCTAAAGACATCAAGTTGTCCCTGAACCAGAAAGATAAGGCGGAAAGGAGCAGCGCTCTCCAGTTGCCTATAGAAGCCGATGCGGGAACATTGCTAGCACTAGCCCGCGCTGAAATGATGAGGGAACGATATAGAACTGCTGTCAGTTTCGTCGACAAGGTACATACTTAATGGTTATTTCCGATATATATAGGTACTTGCCTCTAAGAGTCAGAAGTTATTTATCAAGAAAATGTGTACAATAGGTTATGGATGTCTATGATACCTATAGGTACTACGAAAATCAATTCAAAACCTCTTTCCGAAAACATTTGTCAAGACCAGCAATGGTTTGTGAGGCTGAAATTATAGTAACGATGTAACCATTTTTGATAGTTTTTATTATTTCTCAGGCAATCGAACTGGCTCCCGAAGAGAAGGCTGCGTACGTGGCACGGAGCCGTTGCTACTTACTCCTCGGCGAGCCAAAGGCAGCGCTCACTGACGCGGAGACGGCATTACGGCTGGACCCCAAGCACGCGAAAGCGCTGCTGCAGAAGGCCGAGGCGCTGTACTACTGCGGAGAGTTCGAGATGAGCCTTGTGCACTACCACCGCGGACTACGAGCGCGGCCTGACTTAAGCGAGTTCAGACTGGGCGTACAAAAGGCACAGGTAGGAAATAAATAGAATGAGTTTCAGCTGAAAGATATGTGCGTATCACTTGTTCGGTGAATCTGTGACTAAACAATCAGAGTTATGAACTGTGAATCCAAAATATCTAATAGGGATATTAAAGTGGCTTTCTCAGCCAGGCAGTTCTTTCAGGCGTAAAGTACCTAACCCAGAAGCCGCATGCCACCAGTCAATTATATACTTCTGCTTTCAGGAAGCAATTGAAAACACAATAGGCGACGTTAAGCCGGTCAAGAAGGCGGCTCCAAAGCGGTCCTCGTCAAAGTCACAAAAACCTGTGCTTGGTCAACTTATGTCCGATAAACTTTACCTGGAGAACTTATTAAAGAACCCAGACCTGGCTATCGCTGATAAAAAGAACGACATCGTCACCAAACAAGCCGAGGAAGCTATAAGGTTTTTAGAAAACAGAGAAGAGTTCTGGCGACAGCAACAGAGTAGTGGAGCAACATTCTAGATATTATCAAGCACAATACATGTGTAAATAGTTTCTGCAGTAGAATTTTACAATAACAACTAATAATGTGTTAAGTTTTTGTGTTTCGCGAATTTAATCGCGTAAAATTTACTGATTGCTTTCTAAGTACCTAATATTAGTAGCTGAAACATCAGGATGAAGATCAACAAGTTACAACGCTATTAATACTGTTAGTCCCCGGTGACTTCTTCCTGCGCACCTAAGACGAAAATAGCCTCTTACTCAGTGGCGTAGCGAGGTCTAACCTAGGCGCGAGCAAAATGCCTCGAGGCCCTTTGAAAGTATATGTGGTTTTAACCAAAAGTAACGTCCTTTTTCATTTAACGAGTATAGTTCATTTGAGACCAACAGATAAATCAAAGACAGGCTGTCTTTGTTTTTCGTGTTTAGTCTTTCTAAATTATTCATCTCAAATGAGATCGAGCAAGGACCCTCTGGCCGCGAGGCCGTGGGCGGTGGCCCATTTCGCCCACGAATTGCTACGACACTGCTTTTACGTAAATTAAGTACGGAACAGACATTTAGAATGTCACCAATTATCTTAATAATTTTAGTACAAATAAATACTTATTTTTACTGTCCGATTATGTAAATTTCTAGATAAGCACCATGATACCTGCCTAAAATAGTAATAAAACAAATTATAAAAGAAATAACTTTTTATTTGTTCCAACGGCTTCGTCAACGACAGCTTACAATAATGGGAAATCATCGCGACTCGGTCTTGGCACGACTGTTGCCTTCGCTGGGTCTAAGGGTCGAGAATTATTCCCTCAATGAACCGGAATATCAGCTCTATTTACAATATTTACATGCAATTTCACAAATCACATTGTAATTAAGTTCTTTTCTTGTTGGAATCGCAAAATGTACTTTAGTAATTTAATTTCTTCAGTGCATTTCCATTGTATACAGTATAATATTCCCAAAATGTAATTATTACATCAATTGAAATCCATGAACCAAAAACTATTTTGTACAAATGTATGACGTTATTCTAATACATGAGGCATAACGAATTGTATATTATTCATATCTATGTGTGTATACATTAATCAGAATCACACACAGCTCTGTGTATATTTTATTACATTATACAAACAATGATGTTTAAGTCGAGACGAATATAATTTTTAAAAGCATAATTACAATGCAAGGAAACATAATTTCTCCAGTAATAATCTATAGTAAGTTACCTATTTGTGTAACTGATTACGGCCTGCTCAAATCAAAAACCCGCAGGCCACTCGAATAACACATAACTCTATAATATGTATTGTAAGTTAATACTGTGTATGTACTTAAAATCATTTGCTTGAAATACATATTCGAGTTTCTTTGTAACAAATACACAAATTTCCTCAACAACCCCAGTCAAGCCGAGAGATCACATTATTATCAATATTCAACAGCGCGTTCTCGATAAAAAATATACATGTATTCCATTCAAAACGCTATGACTACATTCATTGTTCAATCATACTTAGCTATGAATTGAGAAATGGCTAACTGTTGAGTATAAAACTAATATTACATCTTAATAGAACTATATTTACAATACAATTTAAAATAATTTAATATTGATTCACGTCCTTACCAACTAAATATTCTTACAAATATTGCTAGTTCCCGCGTCTAGGTTGTAGGTGACCAACCAAGTGAGAACTTGACTTTAAACATATCTAAATACACATTCTGATAAGCTAGTATAGTTTCCATCTTTTACTAGACATTCTTGTCGTCCAACCGCATTGGGCCCGCGTGGACGACTAAGGCCTAATCACCCTATACGGATAGGCTCGTGCCCCTCGGTGAGAAGCATTTAATGAGCTGATGATGATGACTGGACATTCATCTGAACCAGAAATATGTTGTGTCGTCAGCATCAATAAAATAAAGAGCAAATAAAATCAAGTTTCATCAAGGTACTCTTTATCAATATGAAGCCTCTCATATAGACAGTGAGATAGCCCTTGCTGAAAGAAATAACAAAAAATATATATATAGCAATAAGAATGATGACATAATTGACTGATTTTTATTTATCGATGGTCTCATTTTATGATTTCAAAGTTATAAGTTATAACCAAAGGTAGCTTAGATAAGAATGAGCTTAGACTTACAATATATGTAACTTCGAGTAGGTAACACTTCCTCTTCAAATCGCGTTTAGTAGTAACAATGTGAGATGTGATTTATTTCATATCTTACGTATTTAATTGTCCTATTATACATTAAGAACACATTTAGGTGCAACCCTAATATTTCATAGATTACAAAACATTGATTCTTACAATTTATTATTACAAAGTGATCGTTATACAATCACCGAAGACTAAAAAACATAAATAGTTTGACATGTAAACAATATAAATAATGGTCATCAATTTTCAAGTTAATGTGTAAGTGAAAATTGATGGTCATGGTTTTTATGAAAGTCCGCATGTTTTTATTTCATTATTTTTTATGTCGCGTGCTTGAATCGCAACATTTAAAGACCTAAACTGTGACAGTAATTAAATTGTGGAATTATGAAAATTTATCAAAGCTTGTCAACAGTTAAAAAACACTTCACCAGTTTTTTTTTTAATACACATTAAAAGTTTTTTTTTCATGTCAAATAATGTTTGATAGTTGTACTTCATAATGCGGTGTCTACACTGCACACGCACTATTACAATAACCCATGAATGCAAAACACTGTTCAGAGTTTTTCCTTTGACGATGTTTCCTGCAGTTTTGTAACACTCTTCTGTTTTTCAAAGAAATTCTTTAGTAGTTCGGCCGACGACTCTTGTTTCTTTGACGAGTTTCCAATTTGCGTTCTGTTTGCTTTTATTTTGGAGCTCTCTTGCGGTTTAGTTAACTTGCTAGAGTTGGGATTTTGTTTGCTGCTTTCTTGCTTATTACTTTTGTTCTGTTCAGTTGCTGCATCTGACGAATTTTCTTGTTTATTACAAAGGTTTTTGTGTGCTTTAATTTTGGTAACATCTTGTGTTGTAATTTCCTTGCCAGAGTTGGGATTTTGTTTGTTTTTTTCTTGTTTACTTCTGTGCTCTTTAGTTGCTGTATCTGTCTTCATCAAGTTTTCTTGTTTGTTACAATAGATTTTGTTTGCCTTCATTTTAGTACCCTCTTGTGGTTTAGTAATCTTGCTGGAGTTGGGATTTTGTTTGCTTATTTCTTCTTTATTACTTCTGTGCTGTTCAGTTTTTGAATCTGACTTCTTGACCGAGTTTTCTTGTTGATTACAAAAGATTTTGTTTGTTTTAATTCTGGTACCATCGTTTGGTTTAGTTGTCTTGCTGGATTTAGGATATTGTTTAGTGATATCTTGTTTATTACTTCTGTGCCGTTCAGTTGCTATATCTGTTTTCTTCCGTCGAGTTTCCTTGTTTCTTACAAAAGGTTCCTTGATTTTTCGAACTAGCCTGTTCTTTCTTGTGTTTCTCTTGTTTAGGAATGGTTTGTTTTTTGGCCGTGTTATTACCCTTTTTGGTAATTGGTTTCTTCGAGTTGTCATGTATTTGTGGACCCTGGCGGTTGCCATGCGGCCTCGCCTGCAGCAGTGCAAGGCGAAACCGCATAATTTCCTGTTAATCAGCCTCTTCGGGCGGCCTATTGTAGACAGGGCCGAACTTGGCCATGTATTTTCGCACAAACATCTTGGCTTTGGAGCGGACCGAGTCGGTCACCACCAGCTCTTCCACTGTTCGACATTGCTTCAACTCCTTCAACATAACGAAGTGTGTCAGCTGGAATAGAACGTGTTTTGATTAGTTCCCTTGCGTAAAATCCCTTGCGTTGTTGAGATGATTGCGGCTGCGGCGGCCCAGAAAGGCTTTGACCGTCTACTTGAGATTAACTGCCGTATTTTAAGGGTTTTCTATCCATCATCTATACTATTTTCAGTAGTATCACATCAGCTATGTATAAATTTACCTAGGTTTACCTAATTCAGGCAAATGTGATTTATGTCGACTTATGCGAAATTTGAGTAATGTACATTTATCGGTTAGTAAATAAATAATATTTAATTTTGATACATTCAAAGAAATTCATACAGCGCCATCTAGGTTATATCTGAAATTGTACTATTGGTACTTAATAATGTATAAATAAACTTTTAGTCAATACACCTAGAAAACCACCTATAAAATATCTCCTATGACCTGTTTTTCCATTGATCGTAAAATAAAACATTCGCTCACCTTCCTCGCGAGGTGTTTAAAGTCAGCCGTAGACGTAATCCGTCCGACGGGCGCGTGCTTATGCCGGTAGGGGTTGAGATGGTGCACCATAACTCGCGCCATCGCGCTGCGGAAGTGCTCCTTGATCCGTCTCGCAGCCTCCGCGCCAGTTTCCGCCTCCGCTTCAGCGTCCGCTTCCGCTTGTGGCGAATCGCCGGGCGGCGGCGAATCGGGTAGTCGGAACGGTTTCTCGACACCGTCGTCCGAATCACCCTCAGATTCGGTGTCCGTGTCGGCCAGGTCAACCATCTGCGTTGATACGATATATTTCACCATAATAGATACGACAATCCTGTTTATGTAATCTGGCGCAAAACAGGGGTAACCTATTTTCAGCAGTGGACTGCGAAGGGTTAAATAATGAAAGGAAGAAGCAATCCACTGCCAATTTTCTTAATATTTGATGATGCATTTAAGTTATGGTTATTTCTTAATACCATTGATTCCCATGTATAAGCCTACTGACTTAAAGCATTAAAAAAACCAGATCATTCTTTAATAACCACCGCACATGTGTTTACGCAACATTTATCTGTAAAAATCTGTTACTTCATTATTTAAAAGATTTATTTAAAGTAATAAGTTAATCTAGCATATAATCCTACTCGTGGCCTCTTTGTGTGTTCCCCGAGCAATACAACCTGGCCGTCTTCAAGGCAACAGTGAATAGGCATTTTTTATGATTAGAAGTGAACAGGACGGTCAAGACGCTCACCCGATGGTAAGTGATATGCCTGACCATGACAGAGCGGCATTGAAGGAGACCTATAACGATAAAAAGTTATTATTCTCCGTCAATGCCGCACTGTGCCCGTCATCCGAAACACTAGATGTTTCGTCTCTTATACCCGGTAATTACACTAGCTACAGTACTCTCATCCCGAAATACAAAAATGCATAGGACTCTCATTTGACGGGACGATATCTGGCACTGCGGTGGTATCTACCTAGGTGACTCAGTATCGAGTCTATCACCAAGTTGTTACTAGACGAGCATAATCCATCCTCGGCCGCATCAACACTTACCATCAGGTGAGATGGCGATCAAATGTCCGTCAATATAAGATAAAAAAACAATTTAAAAAAGCCTCTACCCTGCAATGGGATGAGGCTAACGTACCTTTAGGTCGTGTCGGGATTCCTTGAGCAAGCGCACGCGAGCCACGAGTCTCTCGCGCCGTCGCCGCAACTTCTCCTTGGTCTGCTTGTACCGCTTCACTTCGAGCCGGCCCGCTAATTTATCCTCCTCCGTTCGCGGCTATTGTAATATATGTTACGAATTATAATATTAAATAAATTCAACATAGATACATTTAGTCATGGGCGTTTAAAAAACGGACGTACTCTCATTAATATATAAAACGTGTCCTCGAAATGACAATTGCTGTCAATGGTTTAATTTTAACCAATATTTTATTGTATACTGATTTTAGTGTTTGAAACTAGAAATATGTAATCGAATTGTTTCATAAATAACAAAGAACCAACCTGTTTATGGTGAGGCAAACATTTTGAGTTAAAATGCCGAATATTATTGACTAGCCTGGACTTATGAACTTTATGATACCCTTGCCAAATTGTGATTCCTAATTACTAAAATTATAATAACAAAAGTACTCACACTAATAGGTCGTTCGGATACGAGTCCCGGCCGCCGTTTTCTCGGTTTCATTGTGATCAACGCGTGATCCGGTATCAACCCGTTATGAGTGTCTTCTTTTATTACTGAAACATTTTCGATAGTTTAATTATTAAAATTAATTAACACCATCACGAAGCCAAACAGTCCACTGCTTTACTAGTAGAACAGGGAGCTAAACATCCCTGACGACTGATGCTAATTTGTATATTATTACGGAATCTGCTGAATCCCAGGCGGGATAATCGGTAATAATATAAAATATATGCATGCATATGGCGGTAGGTCTGAGCAATGTTCGTTGTTCGGCAGTATGCATCATAGGCTTATAAAGTTGGATTCGTGAATCTTGAATTGAAGGCCTTATCCTGAAGTGGACTTCACTACTAAAATGGGGTCGCATTTAGCACTTTGAGAGCGTCAGTGGCTCAATGGCGTGGAATGCGGCCTTCCGAACCGGTGGTAGAGTCACAAAAAAATATGATAATAATAACAATTGACGATTCAAAAGTATCTGTAACAGATTTATTTGAATAAAGATTTTTTTCTTTCTTTCCGATCGGGAGGGCGCAGGTTCAAATCCCACCACGTACCAATGTGCTTTCGAATTTTCGAAATTATATATGTACGTTATCCGACACTCTGACGGTGAAGGAAAACATCGTGAGGAAACCTGCGCACGCCTGCGATGAGATTGTGCAAGAAAGAGAAAGGTTGTGCGTGAAGTCGTCCAATCCGCACTGAGCCCGCGTGGACGACTAAGGCCTATACACCCTATACGGGTAGCTTGTGCCCTCGGTGGGGACATTTAATGAGCTGATGATGAAGATGATGATGATGATGAATGTTTAAAACGAATTACATACATAATAAAAAATATATATTATGAAAAAAAATGTGGAGGTACCTTCATAGATTCCATTGACACCTTCAACCAGCTTGCCCTTCACCTGTCTCCGAACAATGGCAGTGTCGATCGCCGACATTGGCTCTTCTTCTTCCTCTTCAGACGAACTATCGTCCGCTAAAATGCAACACAAAAACTCGTTTTACTTTAATCTTACAATGGTACATCGAAACTCGAAATGTTTATACTTAGGTAAACCAGGGGTATTGGCCACTAAGCACCGACCGCATTATTCCTACAAACAATTAATTGTGTCAACCGGCAACACAAAGCGTTGAATCTACACATCGTGAGACCCTGATTGTGTTCTCGACTACGCTTCCTATAAAACTCTCTTCCCAACATCGAAGATTAATAGTACATAAAATGTATTATTAATGTAATGTGTAGGCATGATCGTCGCAAACACGAACCTTTTTTTAGTGCTTATTTACGGATGTGGCGGGTAGCAGATGGATGTCAACTGCTAGGGATAAGGGAGGCCTCCGTTCAGCAGTGAACACATTAGGCTGTAATGATGATGATGATGAAGCAGTCCATATATATAGGATTTTTTGAGGGGGGTTGGGGGGTTTTTACGCTACTTTTCCCCGGTAGACGGTTAACATCTCCTATGTCGACCCCTGATGTATGCTTGTAGTCATGTAGCATGTCGTTCGAAAAAGAAAAACTAAAGAACTTTTTACAAGAAAGCTAAGCTGAATAGTTTATAAGTTGCTGTGTGTTTTATTGTTTCATTGTTGTCAGTCTTCTTTGACATAAATAAATGTATGTTTGATCTCGTAACACTACTATGGAATATATTCAAATTTTGATTCATAAGTAATTTAAATGTTGTTTTCTTGTCTTCTGAATTTTTAATTATGTCCAGTGCATAGATTTAGAATTAGCGCGCTGCGCTTATAAGATACACGAAGCGTGGGAGTGAGAGGTCCTTAATCAAGTACAAAATGTCCGAGAGAAAAAGAGACAGCGAATAAAGGATTATATGTAATTGTTTTTGTGAGTTAGCGGCCCATATAGCGGCCCGGTGTGTTGTCAGTGTCAGTCAAGTGTCAGTGAAAATTGTGAATATTATTGCTAATTGTTATATTAGTACTGTAATTATTACTTTATATAATTATGGTGTCGTGTGCTGTACCTGGATGCAACGCTACTTGGCGAAATAATCCGAATTAATACACTTTCACTGGTAAATAAGTTTTGTCATTGGAATTTTACGAACCATTTTTTACTTAATTTCAGCTAGAAATTGGCTTATAAATATACGTTCTCAATTTAATTTTGATTGCCATTTATATATTTAAGAATAAATAGTGTTTTTATTTAAATTCGCGAAAATAATGTACAAAATAGCAAATTGTTTGTTTACGCTAGTGCTTGACAAAGCGGTGACGTCATTACAATCGATAAAAAACTTAAATAGTTTTTTAGAAGAATACACAACATAAATATTGATGATTTCGTCTACTTATGTAAAAATAACATTATTCATAGATACGTTACTTATGATTTATTTACATAATGGTAAATAAATATCGATGTTTTCAGGTTTTCATACAGTTCACCATTGATGGAAAATTGGATGCGGATTTAAAATAGACCAGATTAAACTCTTAATAGGAACTATGCTTATCTTAGAATTCAACACGTAAACGAAATGTTCAATTAAGCAAGGAAACTATATGAACACATGTCAAAAAAGTGTTATATAGAGAGGGCAATAAATAAAATCATTAAAAAATATTGAGTTAATCAATTTACTGTATCTATACTGATATTATAACGCTGAAGAGTTTGTTTGTTTGAACTCACTTATCTCAGGAACTACTGGACCTTTCAGTTTTAGATTTCTTATTTATCGATAAAGGATATAGGCTGTACTAAAAACAATAGTAGTGGAGCAGTAAGAAAGAATGATTGAACATTTTTCCTACATAGAGCTTTCCGCTGCGTGCGCTGTGAAAACGATTAAAGTTTCGCAAAAGTCATGTATGAGAGTTCTAAAAAAGACCGCGACAGCATGTCTATCTTAAAGGTTAGCTCACAATAACTTCTTAATTTATCTAAAATAATGCATTATTTTCGAAGGTGTTTTCATAAACATAATATTATACCCTATCCAAATAAATATGTAATTTATCACGAGTATTTAATTTAAAACAAATTGCCCTTCACAGTAATTTAAATGAATATCTTAGTTCCTCCGAGCTCAGGAGTTATCGCAGTTATTAGCTCAAAGTAACTAAGTACTGGCCACCATCGGTCACAGTCGTTATAAGTTGTAAACAATTATAGGTTTGCTTATGATACAGATTTCAGGATTAAAATACCCATGATTTACTTGGTTTCTGTACGAAAAGAGACCGCCCGCTGATTTACAGCACAATCGATAATAAGAACTCTTGGCGTGGACAACACTATTTGGAACTTACACATAGACATTCACCAACACATATATACTTCAATATTTTTGTCATGCCTCTAAGCCGCCTTTGTGTATCTTGTATATACTATATCTATGGTCCAGTGATATCAAACTAAGTTGGTGATTACGTTCAGTCATAAGTTTTTTTTATGATATGAGTGTACAGGACGGTCAAGACGCTCAGCTGATCGTAAGTGATACGCCTAACCATGAGCGGCATTGAAGGAGACCAATAACTGGTACTCAGTTATTATCCCCCTTCAATGCCGCTCTGCGCCCGTCATCCTTACACCCGGTAATTTTACTAGCTACGTACTTGTCAGTGTGTTACGAGCCAAGTTTCATGGAAATCGCTGTCATCATACGATCTCTCTTACTAGGAACATATTGGGCGATCGGCACAAGGCGTCGACGTATATATACATAAATATAAGTTACACTTTGCCCGATACAGATCACTTTTGGCTCTCACATCGACCAGAAGACACTCTTTTATTAATATATCTTTATATTCTTTTATTATATCTTTTATTAATGTAATATTATTTTTTTTTTTTTTTTGCATCCTTCGGCTGTAGCCTTCGTATTAGTGATGGGTGTACATACGCGGTGGCGGCGGTTCCCACTGCGGCTGCCGCAACTTGACGTGGTAGTAGTAGGTGCGGCCGCGGCCGTCCTGGGCCGACCGCCACATAGACGGCAGACGGACTTCACCGACCGGTTCGGATACAGGCTGCTCCGCCACTACCATTTGCTACACATACATATAACAACAATAAAGTATAAAATCTACTAATTAAATATTTTTTATTTATAAATAAATATCCAATGACATTCACACAGCGCCATCTAGCCCCAAGTTAAGCGTGAAGCCTGTATTATGAGTACTAAACAACGGATACACATACTTATATTCATTTTTTTGTAAATATATACATATTATACATAGAAAACACCATGTTCAAACAGACATTTCATGCACACAAATGTTTGTACTGACCGGGGATCAAACCCGGAACCCTTGTGTTGCAGTCGATCTCTCAACCGCAACACCAAGGGGCGTCAGAATTTATAAGAAAGTGGTGTTAGGTACACTATTTATAACACCAGGACCGATGAACCGATGTACATGAGATTTGATAGCTTAGAGTTAAAACTAGGGGACATACATTAGGTATTTTCAAATCCCATTTTAGCAAATCTATGAAATACATAAAACCAGACCATTACAAACAGACATGTACATGCACACAAATGTTTGTAATGTCCGGGGACCGAACCCTATTTAGTGGTCGTTAACAACTACTTATCTGATTGTGGCTGCTGAGTGATAAGCAGGCCTATCTCCCTATGGATATGCTTGTGGGAAGGACGTTTCTTACAGTGGGATCTTAGAGGCTGATGGTGATTTTTTATTTAACCCTTTAACCGCCGACGGTTAAAGGTTAACTAACTGACACGGCGAACTCCGTCCACCTATCAGTTGATTCGATACTACCGTCATTAAATTATTTTTTCCTGGAAACTGTCATCTAACACTTAAAATGGCTTTTGGTTTAATTACGAATATTTTGTATGGAGATATAGAAAAGCTATAGATATAGAAAAGTAATGTTTTGACGGTATCTGACGATTTTTGAAATATTTCTCTCCATTAAAACCCTTCTCGTACTTCAAAGAATATTGTAAAAAAAATAATAAGCAAATCGATTCAACTGTTTTTCAATATTTGCGCTTAGCAAGCTCAGTCACTGATTTATTTAATACTATTATTAGATATTATTTTATAGATTATTAACAATATCGTCTAAGTCTCCTTGTGTATAGTAACAGTAGTAACCTTACCGGTGGCACCGTGTGGTGTTGTGTGGTGTCCATGACGGGCGGTGGTTGCACGAATGGTGGTGGTCCGCCCAAGCCTTGCCCGAACATGAACCCGCCCATCCCGAAACCGCCCATACCCATCATACTGTTGAATAATTCTAGTTATATTGATACATTTCTCATATAGATGCTTAAAAAAACCATAATAATAATTAATATTTAATAATAATGTCGTGGTTTTGATTTTTTACTCTTCTATGAGGCGTTAGGTCAAAATGTTGTATGTGTCATGGTGATCGGACATTATTTGGATGACATTTCTTCGTGATTGTGCGTCTAGTGAGTTTATCATTGATCTAAGTATAAAGGATACATTTACATTATTTACCACATAGGGAAATTACACATGGCATAAAACCTGATTAGATCGTGACTTATTTATAAAAATGAATTGTAGGTAAAGTAATTGCGACAACCAGACAAAAGTATTCAACCTCTTAAAATATGTTCATAATATCGTGGTGTTGAACAATATTTTCAATATTGTACAACACCAAATACTGCTACTAAGCAAAGTGAATTAGAGTTACGTACTTATGCGGCATACAGAATGGTTGGGCCCCGGGGAAGGGATGGCAGAAGGGCGGCGGCGCTCCAAACTCGCCCACGCCCTCCATCATGGGCCCGCCCATAGGGCCCATAGGACCCATCATACCGCCCGGGAACATGCCCTGCAAGATAAATTAACGGCCCTTATAGGCTAATATGTAAGTTTATACGACGCTCTTATGATAAAGGAAAACATCGTGAGGAATCCTGCACACGCCTACGAAGAGATTCAAAGGTAGTGCATGAAGTCAGCCAATCCGTACTGAGCCCGCATGGACTAAGGCCTATACATCCTTTATGGGTACGCTCGTGCCCCTCGGTAAAATTGATAAATAATTTGATTTGAGATAGATATTGTAAATAGTGTTAAAAATTGATAATTAATTTATTGTTAATCACAAGGTAAGTTAATAACAAGGTACTCGTGCTAAGTCGTCTAGATAGATACCATCTCAGTGCCAGATATCGTCCCGTAAATAAGGAGTGTTTTGCAATTCTGTAATATACGTAACATCTGTCATCAAGACAGAATTCGCTTCCGTCAACACTGCACCATTACAGTGTTGACGGAAAAAACGACTGCATACTGTTATTAATTTCCTTCAACGCTGTTTCTGTCATAGTCCGGCGTATCACTTACCACCAGGCACACTGACCGTCCCGTTCACATTAATAGCATAACAAACATGAACTTTATGCTGCCTTCCTAATGAAGTGTGCAATAACTCGGGTTTAAAACCTTAACCTTAACCTTCTTAAGTAAGACCTTTGTATTTTTCATTGTTAGTCATAATATAATATATAAAAGAAATTTGAACAGGTCTTAATTAAATTTGCCCAAACACCCGACTTATTGCACTCTTCGTTAGAAAGGCAGTATGGGTGCCCGATATATGATTATTACGATATAAGCTGACGGTAACATAGATATAACTGACCGTGGACTCGGGCTGCGTCCAGTATGGCGTCCATCTCGCAGCATCCGCGGCGGCGGCGGCCTCGGCAAAGGCGCGTCGTCTCTCCTCCTTGCTGACGGGGGCTGCACCCGCACATACTCTATCGTTCAGCCTAGTACAAACACATTGTATTACACTGTATTCTATGTATAATATTAAAAAATAACCACACAGGCCTCGGAACGCATAATATTTTTACAATTAATTGTGTATATTTGCCATTGGTCATCAATGTATAATATAAATATTAATAAATGTCCACTGACATTCACACAGGCCGCCGAACGCATAATATTTTTAAAATTAATTGTGTATATTTGCCATCGGTCGTCTGTGTATAATATAAATATTAATAAATATCCACTGACATTCACACAGGCCGCCGAACGCACAATATTTTTACAATTAATTGTGTATATTTGCCATCGGTCGTCTGTGTATAATATAAATATTAATAAATATCCACTGACATTCACACAGGCCGCCGAACGCACAATATTTTTACAATTAATTGTGTATATTTGCCATCGGTCGTCTGTGTATAATATAAATATTAATAAATATCCACTGACATTCACACAGGCCGCCGAACGCACTATTTTTACAAATAATTGTGTATATTTGCCATTGGTCATCAATGTATAATATAAATATTATAAATATCCACTGACATTCACACAGGTCGCCGAACGCATATTTTATACAATTGAATGTGTTAATTTGCCATCGGTTGTTGAGTTTGGAAAAAAGGTCATTATTAAAAATACAGCGTCATCTAGCCCCAAACTAAGCATTAGCCTAATATGGGTACTAAACAACGGATAAACATACTTTTATATTTTTTTGGAAATACATACATATTATATTTAGAAAACACCCAAAACAATACAAACAAACATGTCCATGTACACAAATGTTTGAACTGCACAGGGATCGAACCCAGAACCCTTGGTGTATTAGCCAACGTTTCAACCATTACACCAAATGGGTCGTCAAATGTATATATTTAAAAAAGTATATAAGTATGTTTATCCGTTGTTTAGTACCCGTATTACAAGCTAACGCTTAGTTTGGGACTAGATGGCCCTGTGTGAATGTCAGTGGATATTTATTTATTATTATTTAAGAAATAACATAGCTTATTTTACATAGTTCACATTATGAGGCTGAAACTGGCAAAGAAATTCTAGCCGAAAAAACGCAATGGTCGGAGATGAAAACAGACTTGTTTCCAATAAGGCTGTTTTTCATAACTTTTTACCACAAACATGAATTTTAGTTACGTGTCGCAGTGTGCCAGTATTTAATTTGAAAATTTGTATGTGTTTTATATACAATTTTAACAAAAACTGTGGCAAGACCCGTAACTAACCTTATACTCCTCCTGCCATCAGGGCTGCTTCTCCTTTTCCTCCTATCTCTGTCATCCCTATCCCGATCTCTGTACCTATCCCTGTCGCGATCTCTGTCTCTGTCGCTCCGTTCTTTGTCCCTGTCTCTCTCTCGATCCCGATCGCGATCTCTCTCTCGCTCTCGGTCACGGTCTCTATCCCTGTCCTTGTCTCTCTCGCGATCCTCTCTGCGATCTCGGTCCCTAGAGCCGCTCGAGTCGGCCGCCCTTCGTTCGACATTCGCTTGTCGTTCGTGCTCTTTCATTTGCTGTATACGTTCCTTTTTAGGTATTTTGAACACCTCCTGTGGACGATGAAATATTATGATTAATTTACAATAATAACAAAAATTGCATAATTATATAGGAAAAAAGGTTTCTTACAGCGGACTAATTTATCAGAAATATACTATTGCAAATAGTGGGCCGCGCCATATAAATGTTTGTTTTGCCAAGTGGAAGTTAAATTATTATTTGCTGGCTTAAAACTAACTTATACAAAAAGCTTATAAAATATGCTTTAAGCTCTAACAGGTTTGCAGCAATTATTTGATAGTTGATATTTTTTTTATATAGAAACAAACCTTCAAGCTCGACCATCGTTCTAATAACTGCTTGGAAAGATCTTTAATTTTTTCTAATATAGCCATGTTTTCTTTGCTTTTTTCCGGTGCTGCATTTCCTTGTTCAGTACTATTTGGTAATTCGACTGGCAAGCCTGTAAAGATAAATAGTATTATTACCCCTTTAGAAGAATAAATTTAAGTTTCATGAAGTTTAAGCAAATATATTTATTGTTTTTGGCAACAAAGGAAATAGGGATATAGACTGACAAATTTTTTCAGAATTATTTTTCCATGTCTATCCATAGATTTTCTATGGTAGAACACAATGACGTCATGATTTGGATTGTCTACTCTCATACTTTTTATAGTTTTTAACTAATTGAAAAATAAAGGAACCAACGTGCGGTAAATAAAATAAATTTCATAATTAGCGTTTCAGACTTACTTTGGAATCCAGGAAAAATCCGCACCAAGAGAAAAAAATTACTAACTATGCTATTCGAATATTAAGTTACACAATGACATTATACTTGTATATACTTACCAGTTGCTTCGTCAATGAAGCCAGACTCCGCAGGAACATCGGCAGCACTGAGCCACCTCTCCACGATTGTGAAGAAACGACTTTCTTGCACCATCGTCTTATTTGTAATCGGCAGTCGGTCTACTGTCTGCAGCATTTCAAGTCTGTAGAAATAAATGTATATACGATTTGTCACGATATGAGACACTTTTTTTATGCTATAGCAGGCAAACGAGCAAACGGCTCATCTGATGGTAAATGTCACCGCCGCCCATGTACATTTGCAATAAACAGAGGGCACTGAAATGCGTTGCCGACCTAAAATTATTAATTATTCATATAGTAGCAATTAAAGAAAAGCGGATTTAACCCTCGGAAGTAGAATACGGGTATTTAACAACGGGGTTATGGCAGTGCGTGCTACGATAGAAGACAAACAGGGCCGATCCTACAAGGGAAGTCTAGAATCTGGTATAGCTCTGGTAGGCTCTTAGTTGACTTTAAGAACTCACCGGGATAATGAGGACACGAGTTCGAGTGCTAAGACACTTTTCGCCCCAAACATATACTAGGTTACCTACCAGTAGACGCAGCAGCAAGCGTAGCGTGAGACGCAATACGTCGAAAGCACATATTATATGTGCGTACAATAATGGTTTGTAATTATATTTCCTGATATGAAATGATGTACGTTACTTGCAGCGTGTGACTGATTCTTCACGCCGGTGTTCAATACTTACTGATGCAGGTTCCAATCAGACGTTCGAGTCTCTTATAATATTCTAGGCCAATACTCTGAGAGTTAGGCTAAACGCCATTTACGTTCAACAATAGCCCGCTGAAATTAATTTTTCCATCCCAATATCCGGCCAAATATGGTCAAGACAAGTGTGTTATTTGTTGAACAATCAGTCTCGACGCAGACGGGTCCACTGTCATCTGAGCCAATGCCGAACTAAGCTACAGTTTATGTGCAAAATCCAGGGTCTCACTAAAGTAAGTGTGCTATTAAACGGGTCAGTCTCGACGCAGAAGGATCCACTGTCATGTGAGCCAGGACCGAACTAAGCGACAGCATTATGGCCAAACCCAAGGCAAGTGCAGCCCTGTCAACTGGGTCAGAGCCGGACTCGGCGACCGCTCTGTGTACACAGCCAGGGCCGCACTTAAGTGTGCAGCCGAATGCAGTGTCACCCGGGTCAGGGCCGCACTCGGCGAGCGCTATGTGCACACAGCCAGGGCCGTACTCAGCTGCATACATGAAGGGCAGTGGCGCATCGGTGCACCAGGGCGCCAGCAGACGCAGGCCGCGGTAGTCGAGGAACAGCCGGCGGCACGGCAGGTGCGCGAGTGGCGGCGAAGCATACGGCTCTGGCTCCCAACGCCGGTGCGGTTCAGAACTTACTGATGCAGGTTCCAAGCCGAGGTTCGAGTCTCTTATAATGTTCCATGCCGAGAATCGAGACCTACTCTGAGAGTTTGGCAACATTTTAGGCTGAATGCTATTTACATCCATCAATAGCCCGCGGATAATTGGCCATCCAAAAATCCGGCCAAACACGGATAAGTCAAGCGTGCTGTTTGAACAGTCAGTCTAGACGCAGACTGACCAACTCTACTACTTGAGCAAGGACCGAACATATCGACAGCATTACGTGCAAAATCCAGGGTCGCACTAAGGTAAGTGTGCTATTAAACGGGTCAGTCTTTACGCAGACGGATCTACTCTGCCAAATGAGCCAGGGTGAACTCAGCGACAGCATTATGTACAAAACAGGGCCGCACTTAGGTAAGTGTGCAGTAGTGAGCGGCATACCTGAAGGGCAGCGGGGCGTCGGTGCACCAGGGCGCCAGCAGCCGCAGGCCGCGGTAGTCGAGGAACAGCCGGCGGCACGGCAGGTGCGCGTCCCGCAGCAGCCGCAGCAGCGCCGTCTGCGCCGCACGACGCTTGGCGCGCACCACCGCGCGAGACAACCGCAGCGTGTGACTCTGGTTCTTCACGCCGGTGCGGTTCAACACTTCCAGGTCCTCTTCGATCTATACAATTACCATTATTGTATAGTACAAGGAACTCACATTTCCAATATTTATGAATGATTTAATATATCACTTGAGTTTCATAGTAAAAATAACTATTAAATAAATAACATTTCCAATATTTATCTTAAAATGATTTAATACACCACTTGAGTGTCATAGCAACCGTCACATTAAATTAAAATAAATAAATATCAATTAACATTGCACACACAGCGCCATTTAGCCCCAAACTAAGCATTCGCCTGTAATATGGATACTAAACAACGCTACTAGACACTTGTTCGAAACCGAGCATTCAAAATTAGCATTAATGGTACATCCAAATTACATTTGCCAAGTTAGTTGCTAATTTATTTTGAAAAAATTAAAATAATAAAAATAATTGAGTAAAATTGTTTTGACATCTTTAGATAATCAGGTGCTTCTACATGCACTAAATAATTTGGTAAAAACACAGTGACACTCTACATGTGTCCTTCTCATCACCATCAACATGTATGTGTGATCATAAACCACAACAAAATCCAACCGTGATCAGCCGCCATTATAGTCATCTAAATCAACGCTCAGTCCACTAGACCTTAGACTGTTCAATAGTACTCACATCAGCATCCTGCACCAGATCAGGCGCACTGGGCTTGTACTTGCGTGGCTTGCGAGCCCTGGGCCGTTTCTCCTCGCCAGCGCCCTCTTGAGTCTCCTCCTCACCAGCGATGGAACTCTTACTCGTCGAGACGTCTTCCTCCTGCAAGTACATCGACATAATCAGAATTTACTGTTTTATAACTGTATGTCACTAGTGATGTACGAATACAATTTTCAAATAACGAATGGTAAATGTATTTAAAAAAAAATCGCAACACAAAATATCATTAAACACATTAAGAAAAAAACAATGATTAAACCAGTAAATATCACAAAAACATGTTGTGCTACGATGCCTTAACCAAACGGACTACTCGTTTAATAAGGGGGCCCTGGCCCTGATTTTCAGTGGCTGAATTTGGATGTTAATGTAACACAGTTTAAAAACTTAAGCTGAAACTCAATACGAAGTTTATAAGATCAATGTACCTTAAACTTTCATTATGATTATTGAAATATTGATCTCTTTTTTAACTTCAACATAATTCCTTGAAATTACTTAAGCTGATCTAACACCGTGACATCATAGTGTTTTAATGTTAGAAACATGTATGAAAATAAGACGTTTATAATAGTCGAAAAAAGCTCTGTTGATGTCAGTCAACATACGTATTATCACCATTTCCTGCTCTTAAATGCCGTAAAAGACGACTTAGTGTTCAAACAAGAACGGGTAGCACCGCTCCCCCATTTGTAACGTTTTCTAGGTTACGACAAATTGGGAAAATATGCCTACATATCGTGGAAAAGGCCCAAGTTCAACGATGGACTGTCGTAATGGAATTTGTGAACTTTATACCATTCTAATAAGAGCCAAACCCAAAAAATGAAAGCAGGTAATATTTAGGCAGGGCAACTTAATAAAACATGAGTAATAACTGAATAAAACATATACCCAAGACACCTGAATAAAACATTAGGTGAGCCATATTTACATCCATAAAAACAAGTGAGGCTTAAATCTCGTGACGCACAAGTGCATAGAATATTCTGATATTTATGAAATAATTCAAATGAGACCTTGCCCGTATTCACATCTTCTGAGTACCTTTGCAATGTTACATAAAATAACTATGATTCTGACATACAAATATTCATACAGGTACAATTCATTGTAATTATATGAAAAATATTGTCCTGCATCATTACTCATAATGCGCAATACATTTATTAGGATGAATATTTACAAATTTTAATAGTAGTCCAGTAGGTCAATGCTGACAAAAGCAGATTGAAATTTCACTCAATACATATCTTTGCCCACTTGTGCAATTAGACTTGTAGAAAGCTGTAGGATAAGCTTTAAGAATTTTAATTACAAATTCAAGATAAAACAGTCACACATTGTGTTCTTATTTTCAACAGAACTATTTAAGCGATTGGACGTCCGATGCTGGTCATAGACTACCTCTTATGCTTTCCAACTATAGCGGTTTGTGGTGACTTGCATCCAGCAATGTACCTAATATAAAAAAAACTACATTGAGATTCCAACAGACGCAATACATTCTCTTATCTGCAATCCTAACAAATTAAACAAAAATATTACCTCTTCATAATCCTCGTCATCGGAATCCGGCTCTGCGCCGATCCAGCCGCGACAGTTGGCTGCACCACAGTAGCAACGCTGCGCCACTTTTCTGTACCAAACAACACAACGTTACCACCTACAGCACGGTGCCAAGCGCCTTGCGCTGGAATATCCAAGATTTACAGTTAAGAACATTGCATACAAATTTCTTCCCTTACAAAACATACTTGCTGTGCACCGCGGTTATAAGATATTGGCCCGCAGTAAGACATAACCTAAAATCACTTCATTCAGTCATATTACATCACGCAGATACACAATATTATTTTACTTTTATAAATAAAAAGGATGTTCGAAAATAAAAGTAGCCTTAGTTTGTTTCTTATTACATCAGCAAACTGCCAAAACAAAGTCCCGCTCAAATCGGTCAAGACGTTTCAGAAATTACCCAGAACAAAAGAGACAAATATTTTAAAAATGTTGTTGTGGTATACACCACATACATACGTATTGCACATATATTCATACATGCATATGATAAACATATGCATATATTATATCATATGTCTTTTGCACATACAGATAAATGCATCCATCATGTTTGAACAAAACATTTTCATTAAATAAGACATACATTTGTCACCTTTTCATAAAAAATACCTAATAGAAATAAAGCCAACCTCATTACTTGTGAGGTATCCTGTCGAATACCGAAAACCAGCACTCTGCCAAAAGATACCCTAGACATGAAACTGTCCGAAACTCTTCAAAGATTAATTTCATTAAGTACCTTACAATAAAATTATCATTATAAAACGATACACTTATTCAGAATAACTAATGCTCTGAATGGTGGAAGATAATATATATCACAACACACATTTACCTCATTTTCAATGGACATAATATTTTAATAGGAAATCCAGCCATTTTCAGAAATTTTAGTAATCCATGACATAGAAAAGTGGATACCTACAACACAATTTACTGTATAAAATAGTTATTACCAAAATACATACCCAAATCTCTGGAACTGGTAATCGAATGTGATTTCCTCTCCAGACGGTATGTCCCTTTTGCTAAAGAAACCTATCCTCAGCTCTCCATTCACTGTCCACTTCTGAGTCTCTGCATTTGGGTCACAGGAGTGGTTGATGAAACGTGAGATGTTTCCTTTCATAGTGGCGTCGATAACGGTGTCCCCCTTGAGAGACATGAAGTAATGGTGGGCGTTGTTTTCGTCCGAATATGTCTGTGCACGTTTGTAGAACTGATCATAGTCAAGGACTTCACCCACATATTCCATTAGGAATTCACCCCTGAAAAAAATTTTAGCTTTAAATATTACTTAATCACATATACTAACCACTCCTAATCACTGAGTTTCATCACCATCATCATTATCATTACAGCCTTAATGGTTAACTGCTGAATGAAGGCCTCCCATAATGATTCTCATGCAGAATCCCTTTTTACAATAAGGTAAAAAGGGCATATCTTGATGTATAACCCTTGTAAAGGCAATGACACCTAAAGGTGTCAGAAACAATAGATTATCTATTGCATCTGGATTCCTGGCATTCAAATGGTTAAGGAATTTCTAGAATTAATTAAATAAAATAAAAAATCTTACGTTGGTATATCAACATCAGCTTCAACACCACATCCTTTTTTGTCAGCATAGAAAACTTTAACATTGCATTCTCCCGTTTTTGGAACCTTCTATTTGTACACCTGTCACCAACTGGGCATCGTGAATTACTAAAATGTAAAAATGAATCATAAAAACAAATTCTTTGAAGCAATAGAAAAAGAAAACAGACTGTGGTCTTAGTCTTTATATTTTTATAATAACACAACAAAAGCAGTACTTTGTTCTCTAGCCTATCATCAGTCTTTTTTATTTGTAGAATCACTGAGATTACTTACTGGCCAGTCAAACACCAAAAAGTCTGTAAAACAATAGTTGAAGTAGAGTAATAACTTACCATTCTATCATAAGTAGTCTATTTAAACAGTCTTCTCCACAAGCTAATTCTCCTCTCTCCAACTCCTCTTTGGTCATAAAACAGTCACACGTCATTTTTTTAGTCTCTTTACTAATCATTCTATCACACAAATACTCGTTTTCTTCTAAATGTTGATATTGTCTCATTCTGTCATCAATTATTTTATCATATGCTTCCTTACTCAATGGGGAAGCTTCTGGCTCAGGATTCACTTCTGTTAATGAGTCAAGCGTTGTAGGGGATTAGGGCTAGCTAGAGGAGAGTTTGCAGGAGAATTTGCTCCCATCTCCAACTCACTTGACCTCCTCCAACGTGATTTCACTTTTACTGGCATATCTGAAGGCACTGGAAATGATGGTGAGTTTGGTGAATTATTCATCAACTCAGTGGGTCTCTCTTGACTGTCAGAGCCTAACTCCTCCAGTTTCAATTTAGTCTGTGTAATAAGTGCTTTTTTTAATGGTGTTTTTACAAGCCCATAGCCTTTGGTTTTTTGTTTCAAATTACTTATAGTCTTAATACGGCTAGATCGTCTTACTCCAGTTGGAGATGACTCTGCAGAGTCATTTGAGTTAATTTGATTTTGGTCTGTGGCTCTAGAAGAATTGCTATCATCCGATAAAGTTGAACTGGGGGTCAGGCTAGGATCCGGCCTCACTAAGACTTCTAAATTTTCTTTAGGAAATGGCAAATCAGGAGTACCACAGCTTGTTGTACAGGAGTTTGGTAAATCAGAGCAATCCATAGAATTTGACTCAATTGAACTAGTCAAATTGAGACTTTGGAAATGTCTTTGAATTTCAGTTTCTTGCTTTTGACTATCACTTTCATCACCTTGCAGATCTTTTGGGCTATCTATTTTTATATTATAGTATAATTCAGGATGGTCATCTTCAACAATCTGGACTATGGTAATCACTTCATCATCATCACCGGCAAATTCAATTTGATCTAATTGTTCTTCTACTAAAGAAAGTTCTTGTGGTCTAGCATTCTCCTCGGATTCTATATTATGGTTAACTTCTAGCATTTCAGTTGTCACATGATCAGACTCAGCACTTGGTAATGATTTATTCATACTCTGTTCATCTATATTAATATCAGGAACTAATTCTGGAGTTTCTAACTCCAATTTTTCTTTCAACTCATGGTTATCAAGTAAAGGAACATCACTATCTAGAGGTACCTCACTTAACATAGGCACAGGAGAAATATCCCTAGAGTTAGTTTGACTTTGCAATGCACTAATTGTACTATTCATTGGACTCCCGCATGCACCACTGTTAGTATCAGACTGAGTGTCCAAAGCTGTATTTGAGTCTGACTCTGAACTAGCACATGGGTCAACCACTCTTATTTCTACACTACTATTTGTTTCACTATCACTCCCAACTTCATATTTTCTAATAAAATTCTCATCATTGTTGAACAGACACCGATATTTTCCAAATTTTTTATGTAAAGCTACTACTGGTACTTGACAAGGCTTTGTAATTGCCAGATCCGATTTTTGCTGTTCTGCTTGGGATTGGTCTTCAGTAGCTGTACTGTTAGACCCTGAGGTTGAAGGTTGATCTTCCGCGGGCACTTCTTCTGGTGCTGGCTCAACTGAAGCTGAAGTCTCGCCATCAGCGGCGACATCAGCATTGGCTTGTTTCCCGCGACGACTAGTGCGTCTCGTCGTTACAGCAACTTTAGTCGCAGGCTTCTTCCTTTTCGCCATCGTTTTAATTTAGTTAAGCAATGTCAAGCAACCTAAAAATGAAAAAGATAGAAAATTATGGGTTGGGGTCTCAGTGACCTCCTTGGATCGTTAATGTTTCTTTTTGCTGTCAATGACACATGGTTATTATGATTATATTAATGGTTGATGAATTATTGACTTACATTAACACTATTATGAGTTTGGGTAGGTGCTCTAAAAAGTATACAATTAGCAGATTACAACATACAAATACGTTTAATAGGCAGCGTTACCACCGGTTATATTTTCATGGTTTTCCACGAGTGTCAACAGGCTTAACTTGTTCACACATAAAATGCATATAAATCTAGCATTGTGATTACTTACTACGAAAAGTTAATACTTAAAAATGACCTAGAATTAACTCACAGATATATTTATCAACAAAATTCATTTTTCTACAAGCCTTGTCTCTTCCATTCTTTTTTTTAGAATTTTTTTTTGTCTCCTTTGGCCAAGGAATATTCCTAAACAAGGTTGTCAATGTACAACTCAAAAATTATTATTGCATTCAACTACTTGTGTTTTACAAAACTTTACTAAACTTATAAAGCTTCTTCTAAATAAAATTTTACGTATTATTAATTTATCACGTTGGGATTATTATTGACTTAATTTACTTTTACTATATTTTTTATTTACATTACATTAAAATTTTTACAATATCAAAATGTAGTTTTGATGACGTTTTGACGTATACTGTCAATTGCTGGCGGCTTTGTACTGTCAAAAATTTAAGTATCAAAAAATACTATACAGAGTTTCCAAAAACCGAAATATTTTAATCAATACATTTGTTATAATCTTCCTACAAAGCGTATATCATGAGTGAAACACCAGAGGTAAGTTTTCCTACATGCATCATCACATTTTAAGTTAATTCTTCAAGTTAGTTGTTATTCCTGAGACACGTCATGCAATGCCCAGCCTAGTACTCGCTAACACAAGAGTTTTACAGCAATGTAGAGGCCGTTAAATAAAAGTGTAGTTTGGAAATGATATAGAATTGAAAAAATATTGTATAACTTTTAAACATTTTTCCTTCTCTTCACCAGGTTGTTAAAATCAATAAATGGGATGGAGCGGCTGCTAAAAATGCTATTGATGATGCTATAAGAGAGGTAAAGGTTTTTTAAATTATTGAATGAAATGAATAGGTTAATATAACTTTAATATTGTTTTTGCCAAATGAATTTATGATAATTCCTTTTAGGTATTCACAGGAGACCTGAAATGCAAAGAAAGCTTTGCCTTAATTGATGGCCGCCTGTTCCTTTGTGCACTTGCAGTTGGTGTGGCACTATATGCTCTCCTATGGGATTATTTATACCCATTCCCACAATCAAGGTAAATGAAAATAAATATATACCTATACAGATGGTTTTAAATAATCTATTGAAATACAAACTAATCACTCCTGTGACACAACATGATACAATTATCTGATGGCATGCTGGACTTAATAAGCATATAATATGAACCCAATAATCTCAAGCATTTTTAATAAAATGGTATTACTATGTGAATTTAATGAAGTTATTGATATTTGTTCATTTTTTATACATAAGGATTAGCAGGAAAAGTTAGTCCTAGCTAAACATTTGATTGGCTAAGTAATATATTAAAAATTGGCAAAGTGCGAGTCAGACACACCTTTGGAGGTTCCCTAGCATCAAGTTATGCAAAATAAAATATTTTTTTATGTTCTCAGGTACTTACTACAACTTTATTATGAGGAAATAGTGGGTCACCATTTATGGCTTATAAAAAAACATTCTGTCTAGATACAGTTCATACAAATTTGTTGTTCAAACCAAAGTAGGTTTTTAATTAGAAACTGGAAAAAAATTATCTAGTTTCTATAAACCTAATAGAGGATCACAGAATATGTTACTTACAATGTTTGAACAGTGTGGTGCTATATTTATTTACTATAATGTATTTGGAGAAAAAAGAAGACATACCGACAGACATGCCATTTGGCAATGGAACCCTTAAAAAGTACAGAACATACATAAATTAATCAGTCAATGAAGGACATCTTCATGTATTCTACCGATGGATAGCAATACAGGTATTGGAACCTAATATATATCTTTAAGAACTTAGTATAGCCTTTAATTATTTTCTTTCAGACTGGTCCTCATAATATGTGTTTCTTCATATTTTGTACTTATGGATTTTGACTCTATACACTACATTCAAAGAAAAAGGCATTTTGTAGTTGCAAAAGAGAAAGTTGGCAACAATAACAGAGTATGGAAGCCAGTTCATATGTTAAGAAGTAAGTATTATAATGAAACGTAGAAACCTATAGAAGAATATATATATATATTTAATATTATGCATGAAATACACCTACAGGAATAAACACAATATCATGGATACAAATTTCTGTGATGCATAAGAATCAATGGAGAATCTCCCCATGCCTACAGGCCTGTGCTCTGTAGTGGGCTTTATAGGCTGGTCATGATTTGATTCAATCCAGGATTCTGTTAGTAGTGGCTAAAACAGTTGATAAATAGAATATCTTTAAGGGTATTCAAGTTATGACAACCTATTTGTGGGTTTCTGCGGGTTTCATTTTCAATCCCTAGTCACAAACATTGTGTGCATGAACATGCTGTTGGTATTGGTCTGGGTTATTTCTATGTATAAGGTGTATGTATTTAAAAAAAAAAGTATGTTGTTTATCCATTGTTAAGTACCCATATTACAGCTAAATGCTTTAGATTGTGACTAGGTGGTGCTGTGTGAATGTCAGTGCAGACACAACAAATGTTTTATTGTTATGACACCTATAAGTGTTTACTGTCTGGGAATGTGTTAAACAGTCCATGCCAGGTTACTGATGGATTCTGAGGCCTTCTTCACAATAGTGCCGTCCTTTAACCCTCAAACATTCGATTTGAGTTATGAATGCAAAGTAATACACAGTTTTAAATTCTCTATCTTTCTGTCAAATTAATGTAACCCTATGGTTTTAGTTTTCAAACACAAAAAACCATTAAGTGTCTAATAATTCAACAATTTTGTAACTTAAAGCGGACTAGATACCACATTTCTTAGCTAACTGCTCAATCGATAATTTCAATCTTACACACTCATTGTGTGTTTTTCTCCAAAAATTACTTTTGTTAGATGGGTAAATGTGTTTTAGGTAAATTACGGAAGAATAATAAGGGGTTGTGCCATGCCTGGTGTAGTGGGTTGGGGAGAAATTTTGAGAGGTTATTGCTCAATGAGGAGTTCTGCTATTCTCTCCTAAATGTTTGGTTCTAAGTCACCCCTTATGGCAGAAGAGATGGTAGTGCCACTAGCAATGTGCCATCACCATACATATTTAAATAAAGTCCTATAATTTTGCTGGGGGTTTTACTTTTGCAAGCTATAAAGATCCCAGTCAACTAGGTTAACCCCTTGACCATCAGGATTTTGAACTGCTATTGATATAGCTATGTTATGACGATTTAAGGCGGGCGGTCAAAGGGTAATAGTTACTGATGACCTTAGGTCCTTGATATGATTTATGTATTATATCTCTATAATAGTGGGTGGAACCAATGTTAAAATGCCCCTCTGCACAGTTCTTACGGTTTGTGCATTCCGTGTAGCATTTGAACCAATTATCCAGCTTATAGTGATAAAACTATGAACAGCAGTCCCTGGACCCTAGACTACAGAGGCAGTTATACATTTCTGTCCCTAGTAATAAACTTCTCAATCTTAAACACTACGTGAATGTTAATATATATTTTTTTCAACAGGCACGATGACAAGTACAATTTGGTTCTGGTGATGCGCGATGCCGCTGGCAAGTCCCGTGAGGCGTCCATCAACAAGTCGTTCGCGAACTACATCGACACCAACGGCACCGTTGTCAAAGCATTGTTGTCAGTGAAATCACAAAACTCTACAACTCCCTCTCAGTAGAGAAAAAGGACAAGTGATTTGTCATCTCACTCGCATTTTTTTGTAAGGTCTGACAGTGTAATTTAATGTCCTAATAAATATGTTTGAAATTCTAAAATTATTTTTGTTGATTATTGGGTAATTATTTGGTTGAGGAGTTTAATCAGTATACCACAATATTGATACTATGGTAAGTTATATCTTAATAAAAATATTACACGTATATAGATTATCTAATTAGTCATTACTTGTAGTTAGTTTTGTATAATATAGTTTATATTACAACTTAAGCTTTTTAGTCACGGATAGCGCACATCATAAGTTAGTGATTATAATTTTGGACAGTTCTCAGTTTCATAAACCAAAGGATCCAAACAAATAGAAACTTACAAAAAAGGAAACTAATAGAAGCGTGTTGAAAAAGATAAGCATGCATAAAAAAATATATGATGACGAATCGAAAATGTGCCAGACTTTAGTAAGTGGAAGAATTTGATACCACGCTGCCTAAACTTATGAGAAATAGTGACGGTATGTATGCGTTATATACATCAATATTTAGTAAAGTGGTTCTTGAACCAAATGTTCGAATGGGAAGACTATTTTGCTCACTTAAGCTATAAACGTGTCCATGCCAATGATCCAGATGCACATTGACAGGTGTAGTGTAAAAGGAAATGAACAACTGTAGATATCAATAAATTTTCAAAACCTACGCCCATCGCCTAATGCAACAAAGTGGAGAGAGGCGCCTCAGTAATTTATCTAGCTAGAGTCTTCTAACCCCTTCTATTATGCGTCTACAAAAGACGTCTAACGATAGATATTTTATTGTGTTCCAATTCGTCACAGTTTTTATTCGACGATATCGCTACGGTGGCTTACTGCCATGACGATATCAATATCGAGCCATCTAGTAATTTTAAGTGTGAAATGAAAATGGTAATAAAATACTTTTCGCTTCAAACGCGTACTCAAAGGTTTCTATTATCACAACTCCATCTGCTGTAAACCATTCTCCCTATAATTCCTATATATTTTCGTTGTAATCTGTCGTCGTGACAGTACGATGTACGCCCGCCAGATGGCGTGGCGCGGTCGTGCGAATTGCCAAGCAAATGAGTCACGGCTCGCGGGCGCTCAAGATCGAACGCGCAAAGCCAGTCAGTAGGTCGGTTTATATGCCGGGCATACGCGGCCCGGTCCCCGTACATACTTCGATTGGCTAATGCATTACATCCCGACACTATAGTGACATGTTACTTACATAACTAAAATAGTGATGTGATACTTCAATTAGTGTAGCGCCGCACTCCAAACACAAATTTCCTTTTATGTACCGTTGGTTCTTAGCAAAAAAGTGCACAGGTTGCCGTCCTTGCTGACTAAAATTAGTTTGTGTGTTTGATATCACATGTATTGTTTATAGTTTTATCTCGTTTTTACTATCAAGGTGAGTATTTTTTAAATAAACAATTTTATATCCTAGAAGTTTTTAATAATTATTTTTATTGATGATATTTTTATGACAGACGGATGAGAACACACAGTTTTAGAAGTGATATTTTATTTGTATTATGTTTTTCCTTTAAATTAATAATATTATTTTAGGCCTTTATAAAGATTTAAGCGAATTTAAACCTTATGAAGAGTATAGTTTCATTAAAAGTTATGACACGTATGTTTTTATAAATAATAATTTATTTTAAAAATATTTTTCCTTAGATCCGATATAATCAATTACGTTTTTTACCGCGCCGGTAAATTATGACATCATTGTAGAGGCGCGCTATGAAGGTCTCGACTGGTTTGCTAAGTAAGGATTCGCTCCGCGTTTGTGTTAGGCACACCGACTACAGATTCCTCCTTTGTTTCGAATACAGAAAGCAGTAAAAATTATACGCAATTCTTTGGTCTACTGTTGTTATTAAACGTGCCAAAAATTTTATTTTCGGTTGCTCTTAACATTGCATTATCATTGCGAATGGCTATCACCTGACTGCGTTTGCTTATTTGTACGCACGACATGATCCTCAAGCTGCGGCTATTTCTGTACAGGCCCACAATACTGGTGCGTGCTGCAGTCCCAGTACTTAATGATTATACTATATCTACCCGCTCTATTACTGACAGAGAGAGCCATGGCACGTAACCGTGTGAAAACTCACGGGTGGATGTCCCAACTAAAATTGGAACTGTATTCGACAGACGTCGAACTGTTGCCAACAATCCGCAACTATCACTGCAATAGTGACATAACGTGCCGGTCAATAACATTGAAATCCTTGAAAAAACGAAACATATTCTATTACGTGCAGATAGAGGTCAAATGGGTGTACTAGGCTTGGTTACCGCTTAGTGACACAAGTCTAAATTAAACGCGGTTATGTTAATTTTAAGATGTTAACGCAAACCGTCATGTTATAGGAAAAGCCCTCTTAACAAGAAGAGATAAGAACCACACGTGTGAAGGTCGTAGACGGTTGCGTAGGTTACGGCTAGACACGGGAAATGATAAGATGATAAACTTCAGCAATTAATCAAATGCGTGTGCGATAAAGCCTTTGATTGAGGGCGGTACACTCCCCATATCTGTTTAAGGACTAAAATTAAATTACTAAACCATCTTATAGAAATATTAGAAAATAGAGCTAAATATTAAACACAAATTAAGATTACCTGCTGATCTCTACATGTTTAGGTACAAATAGAATCGTCGGTATTTTTTATTTGAACACGTCCTATAGCAACCCTTCCAAAAAGAAGCCTATAATACAGAACAGAAACAAAAAAAAGTTCTTTCACTTAGATATAGGTACCTACTTAACGACAATTTGTAGCTATCAGAACGTTAACACGTGTGTAAGTTTAAATGGAAATGAAAAAAATATTCCTATTTGCCTTGAAAATTTCATGCACTGAATGTTTAACATACTCATATTTTGTTAAATTGTCTTCATCATATCAGCAGTGGTGTGCAAAGTGAGTGACACTAATCGCAAAAACAAAAATTATTTTCATTCTTACCAAATTAGGTGCTGTTGATGACAGCAGATTGTCTATGGTTTCCAATCTTAAGAGGAAAATGGGCGAATAAGTGATGATCATTTAATATGTTGTCAATTTCCTGGGTTGTCTGGACGCACAGGGTATGCACGGCTTTTTTGCATATATAGAGCGCACGCCACTGCATACCAGCCTCACAGTCTGGAGTTAGCTTCCGGCAATGAAGGGAGTTTAGGTCATAAACCGGCACTCTACCACAGCGCGTGTATGAAGGTCGCCAGAGCCTCGTCCTTTGTTCGGCAGGATGCACTAATGTTGTATAACTTTTATATATGCGACATCCTGGGATACATTTCTGCTAATTTTAAATTACACCAATTCTATTTTCGTTGTCTCAATAGTACATTTGCATGTTTGGTATTCTACAATTTACATTTATTTAGCTTTATCGTTCTCCTATGACGTGTCAAGGGCTAATAATTATGTATCAATTGTTGGTAGAAAAACTAATTTAGCATTGATTCAAAAAGATGAAATTAGCGCATTTTAAAATTAGGAGAAGGGAAAAAGGGCCCTGACCAGTAAATAAAAACACTTGTATACCGTCACTTATCTCTTTAATCGTAGAGTAGCGACAGATCCAGATAAATTTAATTAGTCTAGGTAGTGTAGTTATCAGTGATAGTATAATTTTAGTAACGTACCTATTTTATCTTTAGTGCATTCACTGCGTGATTGCTTCGTGATCACCATGCTTCTTTTGTAACGTTTTTTAAATGACAAGTGTTAAGTTGTTAGCATGCAATTTTCTTTTTTGCTATCTTATCGGCATCTTGACAGTAATTTTAACAACAATACGGTGAAGTTTTCATGTTACTGCGATTAATTTAATGAGATTTCAATGGCTGATTTTTGGTGGGCTATCAAGGCTCTGAAATAGGTATTTTAAGAAGGTTGTATTGTATATAATACAAAATCAAGTAGGCTCAGATGCGCGGGCATTATCAGTATGTTTTAATTTACACTTCAGAACACCATGTCAATGAAGTCAACATATTTTTTTAACACCAGTAGTTACACAATCGCTGCAAGCTTATAACGTTAAAATGAGGACTCGGTGAAACTCTGTAAGGCTACATTTCTATATTACTCCATAAATAGGTGCTTATTCTACGTAAATAATAATTTTGTAGGTTTTAAGAGCTTCCAGCACATACTTGGCTGACATAAAAAGTGGACTAACCACTGAATTGAGGGATTCCTGACCGAAACTATTTCCTGCCTAATACCACGCGTTTTCGGTCCTTGGGTAGATTATATTTACTTATAACATAAGTAATAACTACTTAGTCTTGTTAGTCATTCCCGTGGTCCTTATTATTGTTCAGTCTGGGATCACTGTTCTGGGGGCACCTAGACGATCCTTCCCTTTTCAATACACTTCAGTGCTTCGTCGTTATTTTTTTAACTCTAATAGAATTGGTTTCCGATGTACCAGATAGTTCATATTCTCAGGTATGATGTCGATAATAAACTAAGTATACATCAAAGTCTCAATTGAATAGCTCTAATACTTTAGATTTTTATTGATATGTATAATTTGTTGAACCATAGGTAGGAACAGACCCATAGGTCTGTAGAGTTCGGCCGTGTAGATTCCTGAATTATACTCCTGAGCTTGGCTCTACATGAAATCTGATATCTTTTTTACAGCGCAAACCCTATGTGGTCGTCTTGGCAACATTTTACATAAAATGTTTTCTTAGGAATTGGTATTGTGTTTAAAATAATTCGGAATTTAAATATTTAAATAATTCTTTCATGAAATTATCTTTAAAAGATCTTAACGAACTTTACTGTTTACATAGATACGAAACAAATGACAGTATATAAGCTTGTTCTAGTAAAATGAATGGAACTTGGCATCACATATCCAATATCTGCCACATAGGTACTAAGGTATAATTGGTACCTTCTTACATACAAATTAATAAACATCACCAAGGTTGCGAAGTTGCATCATTACCTTTAAAAGAAAAAAGAAAGAAAAGAAAAACCTATTTATTGAAACGGACTTAAAAGTGTTTTAATTATCAAAATCACGTAATTTCAAGGGGTTCCCAAACTAAGCAAAGCCTGTATCTTGGGAAATATAATATATACCCTTATCTTTATTTCTTATGATTTCATATTTCGTTAGATATCGGTATGAGACGCACGGAAGGCATTCATATCCAAGAAACATTGTTGTATCTTTTATACATAAATATTTTTCTGGATAGAGAATCCCTTCTAATATTTCTTAAAGTTGTTTTTAAATTAAAATCACCCTAGATTAGTACTTCACGCCACTTAGATGTAACATTCATAAGGGTAATTGGTTATCTAGACTCACCGTTACATAGTAGATCAGTAATAGCTAATTTGCTGATAAATTGAAAACACGGAACTGCAATTACTATTGAACATTGTAACGTATCCCATTTTAAAAGTATATTTGTGCAATAAATTAATAGGCAAACTCAGCCCAAGTAAGTCAACACATTTCATTGTGGGGCTGAAAGACTTACGAGTATACAGGTAGCAAAAATATCCCGATACACAAATTTATAAGACAATATTGCATATTGCAGTTCAGCGTGTGGAATACCACTTTTGTATTATTGGCGTTGGTAAGGCGTTAAATGCTAATTCACTTTATGTGAAACATGTAGGTAACACTCTTTTGTAGGAGTTTTTGAGTTCATATTCGTGCCTAATGGAGTTACGCTATATTGGATGAATAGGATTCGACGACCTCCGGATCAAGAGCGCTAAATTCAAGGTTAAGTTCACAAAGACAGTTTATAAGGCAATGATTAATATATTATATTATTTCAGATAATGTCACGAAGAAGATTGTTGATAGGCGGCGCGGCGGGCGTTGCAGGCGCAGCGCTTGCTGCGTGGACGCTCGCGGCGGACGACACACCTGGTAAATTAATTTATTATCGTATTACTTGCAACACAGCAAAGTCTATACACTTTAAGTTAATGTGCTCATTAAGCTACAGACGTTTGCAATAATTATTTATTTTTTACCATTCAAGTGTGAGAAAGTCATGCTTCTGTATGAATTGATTGACTTGACTTAAGTAGCACGGCTAAAATACTTTAACAAAAATACCTTTAGATGAAAAACAATAATACTTCTTGTAATGACACGGAAACAATAAAAGATAGAATCTTCGCATCCGCACAAGATGTTAAAATTCATGATAACCTCCTTAAGAATACCTATTATAATAATTAACATTACTCTCTTTGCAAGAATCACCTACTCTTGTAAATAAATAAGATATAACGAAGTTCTTTTCTTCCTTGCTCTGTTCAGTGGTTTGAGCTGTGCGTTGATTGATCACTATGTCAGTCAGTCAGTCACCTTTGAGTATATATATTTACATATCATATTTTTTATTGTTTTATAAATAATAATTTACTTGAAATAATACTGGCCCAATGTCACATTTGTTGTTATTTTAAACCCAACATAAACGCACGGATCGATTGGCAATTAACCATAGCGTATCGATTTGAGCTGGTACAGTTGCTCCAAAATTTGGTTTACCGCGCAACACTAAACATAACTATACCCAATGTGTACAATAAGGAAACAAATGTTAACTACACAAAATATACTGGTTTTAACGACCTTCACTACCAGTACAGTGCGTCTGTGGCTCACAATTTTATGTATTTATGTATAATTAAAAAAAAAATCTGAATTTATAATATTTCGTTGTAATGTAGTACCTTCTTATAGTATTAATACGCAGACACTTTCTTAATCGACTCTATGATTATATTGAATCACTTGGAAGCACACTGTCTTGTATTTCTAGTCTAATAAAATTAGGAGCAAATGATTACAGGTGCGATAGACAAACTACTTTGAACTAGGTACTGACTGCTTTAATAGCTGGGCTTCACCTATGAAACGCTTACGAAACTCTAATAATAGAATACAATATGTTAAACACTGCTCACGCCAATGTTTAAACTAAAACAATCCAGTACGAAAATCCGAATAAGTTTCTTGAAACGTGGGAAATATCAATATATTTATATTAGTTGAAGTAGAAACATAAAAAGTTTGTTGCAGAGCAGATAAACGTAGGCTACCTATATTATTCATTGGGTAGATAGGTTGCTAAAATTATACAGGTTGTGTAGTTTATGACTAGTAAGTAATAAAGACACCCGCCTATCCTAATTGGGTCCTGCCCCATGTGCGGGAAGGCATAGTCGTCGTGGACGTTTAATAAACTGACAATGATAGTAATTAACAAATCATTAAATACTTAATTTTGTTTCACTTCTCTATTTTTACAAGCATCACTGCAACTTTAAATGTGGCGTTCTCCAAAAACATTGAAATGACCCTTTATTTATTCATCGGTAGAGATATTAAAGGTGGGCTTCGTAATGATGATTACCTGCCTAGGAATGAACTCCGGCAACAAACACCAGACTTTCTTTATCTTTACATTTTAATTCGTCAATAAATCGACAACAAATGGTGGCTAATTCGTTTTAGAATAAACTATTAAAACAAATTAGCCACCATTTGTTGTTGTTACACCCATGTACATAAATGAGTTGGTACATATAGTTACATACACTATTTACTAATGTATGTACACTGTTTCACGTTTATTACTCGTCAAGTAAAGGCGGGCTATTGAACATCGTTACTTTCACTTAATTAATTATTTTAAATGTATATACCAATTACGACCGGAGTGAATTGGCACTTCCCTCTTTTGAACAATTGATAAAAATAACATTAAACATTATTGAAATGGAAATCTAATTATACATATTACCTAGACGATTAGATAAAAATAGATTTGGCATCCCACTTAAAAAAAAACCAAAGCTATAGCGATCTTTTTATATAAATAGATCCTACGTGGGATAACAATCCGATAACTATTGGCTTTTGTGCACCTCGTATGGTAGAGTTTAGGCAAGATCAGGGTTTGCATGTGAGCAATAAAAATATGCAGCTTGATTATAGCCTTTCAAATTAGCAAAACTTTTAATAGCTCACGGGATTACCACCAAGATCAAGAGAAATGGGCTGGTCACATGCTTGATGAAACATCATACTCTAAAGCGTGTGAAAATAAACACCTTCACACTTAGTGATCATTTAGAGAGCCCACATGGTGGAGTCGATGATTTATCAGCTTCTTCCCCCCGCAACGCCCCAAGCCGAGGTTCGAGTCCCATTCGGGGACGCTCTTAGGCTCGTTGTGTAAATTTTAAGGCTTCGAGCCATCTGTGGCCAACAGCAGTCAGTTCGAAAAAAAATGTTAGCTACTGCACCGAACAAGATGCTTCTTATTTGGTGCAGTATACGAGTTTTTGTGCGGTACTTACATACATTTGTGTGCATGGACAGGCCTGTTTGAATTGCCTGGGTGTTTCTATGTATATGTGTATTTATTTACAAAATATGCATATACGTTTTGTACCCATAGTACAAGCTCCTTATTGAATTGGGGGCTAGATGGTGTGGCGCTGTACTAATGAAAAAATGTAATGTTTTTAGAGAACTCGGTTACTGATGATTTGAGTGCGTTCTATTTGATATTACGTGCATAAGTAACAGTAATTTAAAAATAAACAGTTAATTTGGATGTTATCAAAATAATAGCTATTTTTGAGTTTCATTGCAATCAGTAAACAACTAAACACAGTCTGGTAGGTACATTTGAGTCACCGTGATGAGAGGTTAGCGCATATTGCGATAAAGCTTAAAATAGTGTATGGTTTAAGACTATCATCATAACAGCTGCAAAGACATATCTACTGAACTAGGGGTCCCTCGTTGAAGGAGCCAGTGGATTGTGTTATGAAGAGAAGTGTCTACATACTACAATAGAAATTGTGACTGACTTTGAAATTCTAATAAGTATAAGGCAGGGGCGTCGGTGGCTCAATGGTGTGGACTGTCGCCTTCCTACTCCCGGGAGGGCTGAGGTTCAAATCCCGACACGTACCAATGTATTTTCGAATTTCGAAAATATATGTACGTTATCCGACGCTCTTACGGCGAAGGAAAACATCGTGAGGAAACCTCCATGCACGCCTGCGAAGAGATTAAAAGGTTGTGTGTGAAGTCGTCCAAACCGCACTGGGCCCGCGTGGAGGACTAAGGCCTAATCACCCTATACGGGTAGGCTCGTGCCCCTCGGTGGGGACGTTTAATGAGCTGATGATGATAAGGCAGGGAATATTTATGTATTGTCTGTACTTTGTTTATAGATAATAATTTGTACATTGTAACACACTTATAACATATTTGTATGTGTTTTACACAAACTATAAACGTCCTTCGATATTGTGTAGTAGCTATTGTTACTGATGGAAAAACATGTCAGTTTTTCATATTCGAAAATGTTAAGCTAAAAAGTAATATTTCCAATATTTATGATATGGTATGGCGAAAACCACAGATTTCCCAATACAGGAGATGGGGCAAGCCGCGTTTTAAGTGCGACAAATGTAAGCTCAACGAGCATACACTGCCTGCCAGTTTACGCTCTGTGAGACGAGTCAAGACGCATATTAGAAGAAATTACCGTTTTTTCCAAAATGCCATCCTGTGCAATTGTAACATGCCATCATCGCAATGAATCAGTAAATTTACCAAGAAATATAATAACTTTATAGGTAAGAACCGAAAAGAAATTGCGACACTGGACTGCCTATAACTTGGCGGCTTGTCCAGTCTAATTGTATATTCTGATGTCTGTGTCGTACGTTCTCTGGTGAGAGCAGATTCATCCTCTTACGAAACTATTATTATACTTTCCGCTCTCTTAATAGAATCTAGGTTGTTAGTTACAACGTTATACTATAAACAGCATACAATCCACGTAATTTGTTTTTTAACACATAAAATAAGCTTTTATATTTGACGACCCATTTGGTGTTGCAGTTGAGACGTCGACTGCAACACCAAGGGTTCCGGGTTCGATCCCCGGACAGTACAAACAATTTGTGTGCATGATGAATATGTCTGTTTGGGTGTTTTCTATGTATAATATATATGTATTTACAAAAAAATGTATATAAGTATGTGTATCCGTTGTTTAGTACCTATAACACAAGCTTCACGCTTAACTTGGGGCTAGATGGCGCTTTGTAGATGTCAGTGGATATTAATTTATTTATATTTATTTTATGTATAATACACTTTTTTCTAGGAATGGTACAGACCAACAGTGTCGGCGAAAACAGAGCGGAAAAAGCGCCCTCTGCCGTCGCGAGCAGAACAAGTGGCCAGTCTACAGGCCGGACATACGTACGACGTGCTCATTATAGGTGGAGGCGCCACTGGCGCGGGATGCGCACTCGATGCCTGCACTAGAGGTAATTATGCTTAAAACTTTTACTATAACTGCATTCGTGGTCCTTGGTCAAATGCTACGAAGCACAGAATTCTTTCTTTTCATACAATCTGGTTATTCAACCTGCAATGTCCAATATGTAACCAAAACGGGAAAACCGCACATAGTGGCAATCTATGCGGTTTCCCTCAGGATTCGACTACTACAACACGAAGGCAGTACAAATTTATTTTGTTTTTTTATTATTTTTTTATTATTATGATGGGCTTGCTCTTGAGCACAGACTAACCTAATGGAAGAGACGTGCTCTAAGATGGAGCGAGGTTGCCCAGAAATGCCTATTCACTCGTTTTTTAAATGCCACGGGGTTGTATGTGGCCGGAAACACAGATGCAGGTAGTTCATTCCATTCATTTGCAGTACGCATAATGAAAGTAGATGCAAAACGCTTAGTCCGGATACGGGGAACGTCAACCACAAATGGATGAAATTTTGCAGTCCACCTTGATGACCTATGGTGAAAGGGAGACGATGGGATCAATGCATGGAGCTCGGAAGAACACTCACCAAAGTAGAGCCTGTAAAAAACTGACAAACATGTTACTTTACGGCGGTGGGATAGGCTTTACAATTTGGAATTAACGAGTCCCTTATCGCCAATAAGTTTTCTGGCTCTGCGATCGATTGAGTCCAATGTAGCAAGATGACATTTTACTGAACCATCCCAAAGGTGACTGCAGTACTCCATGTTAGGTCTGACTTGAGCTTTTAAAGTCAAAAGCTGTTCAGTTTGAAGTACCGCTTCACCCTATTCAGGATGCCCAACTTTTTTGCGGCAATTTGAGCTTTGAACTCTATGTTTTTGCTGAAGTTAAGAGTACTCGTCAACTCCACGCCAATTCGTCAGTTAGAGGGACAAACGTGCCACAAAAAGACGGTGTAGTATTAAATGCCCTTTTTTTGGATGAAAACAAACAGGCCTGGGTTTTGGCAGCATTGAATTCAACCAAATTATCGTCTCCCCAGGCAGCAACTGATTCTAAAGTATGATCAATGCGCCCTTTTGCACCAGAAAAGTATCTCTCTGAGACAGTACGGTCATCTGCATAGCCAACAATACCTGGAATAAGCAGGTCATTGATGTGGAGCAGGAAAAGCGTCCCAGAAAGAACCGATCCCTGAGGAACACTGGCATTAATCTGATACTGCTCGGAAGAGCAACCATCCAAAACCACTCTGATTGAACGATTACTAAGGAAATCTGATATCCAGTTACAAAGGCCCACAGGAATCCCATAGGCTGGAAGCTTGTTAAGCAAGTCCGCATGCCAAACCTTATCGAATGCCTTGGATATATAATGCGTAACATATACAAGGAGATCACCGGTAGAACGTCCTCGCCTAAAGCCGTACTGATGGTCACTCAATAGATCATTACTTTCTAAATATGCTAGCAATTTGGTGTTAAGATCTCTCCATTACTTTGCATAATAGAGAGGTTATGGCGATAGGACGATAGTTGAAGGATCGGCACGACTAGCTTTCTTAGGTACGGGTTGCACATTTGCTAGCTTCCAGCACTGAGGCACAAAGGTAAATTATTAGGTAAAAAGGTAAATTATATTAAAATCAGACCTATTAGAATTAGTCCGGCAGTGGACTGCAATTTCTGATTGAAGTGAAATTTTAATAATTTCACGCCCAATGAAAAATGTAATGCCGAAGCTTTTTAGTGCTGAAGTCTAGTCAATGATACATATAGTCAAAGAGGAGTAAAAAAGTTAAGTTTATAAAAGAGACCATTCATTTTAAAAATCTGAATTTATAAAGATCTTAAATATAGGTAACTACTGGTACTTATACATTGTTTATATAGAAAGAATTATAATAAGGATTTTTATCACTGTCATATAAGTCATATACATTTTTCAATCCAGGCCTCCGCACCGCTCTGGTGGAGAAAGACGACTTCGCCAGCGGCACTTCTAGTCGGAGCACCAAACTCATCCACGGTGGAGTGCGCTACCTCCAGAAGGCCATCATGCAGCTCGACTACGACCAGTACAAAATGGTTAAGGAGGCGTTACACGAGCGAGCCAACATGCTGGAAGTGGCACCGCACTTGACGAGGCCGCTGCCTATATTATTACCTGTTTACAAGTAAGTTTTTAAGTGTAAGTTTTTACTGTATAGATTTCCAATTTAACAACGACTTGTTGCCCTTGATAATCAAATTGCTTTGCTGTGTCATATCCATGAAATGATTTATTTTTATGACAATATAAGTGAAGGTCTATTTACTTTGACTGACTGAAACTAATCATGTCACCTACTAGCTACGGGAGACTATCAATGAGTTACCGAGCAAATCCGTAGCGAATATTGAGTCAGAAAGATAGTGCAAAATATACAATCTTATATTGAAAATTAAACGGAACTAACGGTTTTTCTAGGTCGCAGTGCTACTGCAAGTTAGTATTATATAGCACTTTTATTAAGGTATCTCGCGCAATGTATTAAGTTTATAAAAAAATGCTATTAGAAACCTCACTTTTATTTTAAAGACCTATACATTGATACCATTGATAAAATGTTTGAGTTTCAGAACAAAGTATGAGGAACCCTAACATATATCACTATATGTAGATTTTTTTCAAGGTTCTTGTGAAAATCTTAATACGGTTCACAGAATTCAAGAACACAAATTTTCATCACTATATATATTTTTATTTTCGGAGAATAGTGGTTGTGATTTACGGATAAACATGACAAATCTATAAGGGTTCCGTTTCGCTCTTAACCCTAAAAAAGTAATATAACCATGTTAATCTGATGTTTAGGATCCATATTACATCCTGCATACTTAGTTCAAACCAAGATGACGTTATGCTAATTATTTTGATATGTATTATTGTTATATTCAAGACTAACGTAACTATTTTCTTTTACGTCAACAGATGGTGGCAAGTTCCATACTACTGGTTCGGTATAAAGATGTACGACCTAGTCGCCGGCGACAGAAACGTGAAGAGCTCCTACTATTTGTCTAAGAAGAACACACTCGAATTATTCCCGATGTTGAAGTCGGACAACCTTTGCGGCGGCATCGTATATTATGATGGTAAGAAGCATACTTTAAATAAACATTAGAAAGTTTTTAAATTCAGAATTGAGACCAGCGACTGCCCAAAATATTTTAGGTTGTAAGGGGTTTAGGAGTGTCGGTGGCGCAATGGTGTGGGCTGTCGCCCTCCTACCGGGAGGGCTGAGGTTCAAATCCCGCCGCGTACCAATGTATTTTCGAATTTTAGAAAAATATATGTACGTTATCCGACGCTCTTACGGTGAAGGAAAACATCGTGAGGAAACCTGCGAAGAAATTCAAAGGTTGTGCGTGAAGTCGTCCAATCCGCACTGGGCCCGCGTGAACGACTAAGACCTATACACCCGCGTACGGGTAGGCTCGTGCCCCTCGGTGGGGACGTTTAATGAGCTGATGATGATGAAGATGATGATGAAAGGGGTTCTTCTATTTGGTTCTAAGGATTATTAAACTGTTGATCCAAGCTTAGGAGATTAAACCATACCACCCACCAATCAGCATTGAATCGGTAATCTATATGGTGGATTACGATCTGATATCTTCATAGCCATGTCTCATATGTTCTGAGATATATACAGTGGCGTGCAGTCCATATATACAAATAAGCAGTGCATATCCTTAGAGTCCAGACAACCCGGAAAATCGCAAACAGATGATTCCCACTTATAAGCCCATTTTCCTCTACACATTTGAAAACCAAAGGCGATCTGTTGTCAACAACAACACTTAATTTGACAAAAATGCAAATTATTCATGATTTTTTTCGATAACTGTCACTTTGCATACCCTACACATAATCTCTGTGCACGCCATTGGATGTATATTATATGCTTGTACCTAATATTGATTTATGTACTATATAGGGCTTAATATGTTCGCGTGGAAGTCTTCGATCAGCAGTAGAAATTTCAGGCTGTAATGCTTACATTACAGCCAATGTCCACTACTAACTAGTGGACATTGTAGGCTTTAATGTATGTAGTTATATAAACAACTTGTATATATTCAGGGCAGCAAGACGACGCGCGTATGAACCTAGCAATCGCGCTGACGGCGGCCCGACACGGCGCCACCATCGCCAACCACGTCAGCGTCACCAAGCTTTACAAGACAGCTGGCAAACTTAGTGGAGCTAAATTACGGGTATGTGACTATAACTTTAGTATATTTATTTAATCTGTGCTAGACTTAACCTAGTTTAAAAATGTGTCGTAAGAAGCAACAAGATTAACAAGCAAGCAAAAAAGCTCTTCTAGCTAATCCGGACCTCCGTTTCTTCGGTGCGCGCTGTAATCCGGATAAGTATCGCTTGGGGGATATTCGCGGAGAAAGATGCAACTAAATGTGTCACTGTTTAACCTTTTGCTATTAACCTTAATCTTTTGTTTATAAACTTGCAATGTTACGATAGAAGATTCAACGCGCATTGAATGGCAATTTACACTAACATTTTTAATAGTTAATTTAAGGCAATCTGCGTTATGATGATAGTATTGTTGTAGTTATGTTCATCACTAAAAAACAAAATTCCACCCCCCCCCCATTCTACCCTTATTCCCTTTACCTTCCCTCTTTTAAGGTCAGCAACGCAGTCGTTGGTCAGTTAGTATACCGAGTGTCACTCTGACACTGGCGGAATCACTTGACATCAAGTGAATCCTTTTCTCGATGGACCTTCTAAGAAATTAAACAAACTTGTTGTAGGACGAATTGACTGGCAAAGAATGGGACGTGAAAGCGAAGTGCATCATCAACGCGACCGGTCCCTTCACAGATAGCATTCGCAAGATGGACGACCCTAACATCAAGGAGATCTGCTGCCCTTCGTCTGGTGTACATATTGTACTGCCTGGATACTACAGGTGAGAGGAATTGTGGACGATTTCCCACATAAGGTATTTAGAAATAATGTAAGTATATATAATTCCTAAATTATTTCAATAAAATGCGAATCAAGATTTTATTTAAAGCTTGTTCAATTAAAAAAATATATGGAAATAGAGGGACATCGTTAGTTGTAAATGAAGCCAAGGACGTCACGTGTACATATGGACCGATGACTCGATTTCTTAGATGAACAATAAACAAACTATGTAGAAATTTCTCTCAAAAAGTGTCCGCGGCAAAGTTTGTGCATCGCGTCAATTGGGCAGAATTTTTATTCATAATCACGTCGCTCGTTACATGTCATAGTGACATAGTAGTATGCTGGTGCTTTTGATTTCGTACCCTTTATTGACGCCTTGACATGTGTTAACGTATCTGTTAAGCTGCTCGGATTTTTTTGGTTCATATTTCTTCGTGATTGTGCATCAAGCTTAATCTTCATCTCTAGACGTGAAAAAAATGGTTTACCTAAGCTTCCTTTGCACAGTTTTATAGTGGAGGCTAGATGAATTACACATATGAATATCTGAGCCAATATGTCTTAGCAGTCGACTACGATAGTTTATGAGAGAGTAGTACCACAGATAATCTTCAACCTAAAGCTTGAAATAGGCAGTAAAAATAACATTGCTAATGTATTTTCCAGTCCCGAGGACATGGGTCTACTTGACCCGGCGACTGCCAATCTTCAACCTAAAGTTTGAAATAGGTAGTTAAAGTAACATTGCTAATATTTTTTCCAGTCCCGAGCACATGGGTCTACTTGACCCGGCGACATCTGACGGGCGCGTGATTTTCTTCCTTCCTTGGCTGAAGGGAACGATCGCGGGCACCACGGACATGCCGTGTCAAGTCACACACAGCCCCAAGCCAACGGAGGACGAGATCGTCTTCATCCTCACCGAAGTGAAGAACTACCTCAATCCGGACGTTGAAGGTAATTTTTTGGGTATTTCTAATTTAGGTAGAATCGCGGTAAATTAATAAGAATCAGAATCATAAATTATTTATTTGCCAAAATACACACAAAACACAGTTGTTCAGATTTTAATAATAGTACTCGTAGGTACAGTATTGTGCTTGTGAACAAGCATGCAAATATAAACAGAAAACAATCCTAGGTAAGCATTAGTCTAAGTAATTATTATCTGTGTATTAATTAATCCTAAGTAAATAACGCTGACGCCTTAGTCCCAAAAGGGGTAGGCAGAGATAATAGAGAAAAATATAAATAAGAATAAAATTTATATATTTCCGTTTTCTAAGCTAAATACAACAAGCATTGACGTATTGAAAAATAAAATATCTTTTTTAATATGGACGTATAAAACTACAAGAAATATTCTAAATGGAATAAATAGCCACGAGCTGTTTGCTTGAATGGTAAATAGCGTTTTAGGGCCGTCAAATAAAAAAAAGTATTTGTAAGTAACACTGGTAACACTATATCCTCAGTGAGGCGAGGTGACGTGCTATCAGCATGGTCTGGCATCCGCCCTCTGGTTTCGGACCCAAACAAGCCGGACACGCAGTCGTTAGCGAGGAATCACATCGTCCACGTGTCGCCAGCCGGTCTAGTCACCATCGCGGGAGGAAAGTGGACCACCTACCGCTCCATGGCTATGGAAACTATTGACGCTGCTATTGAGAGTAAGAAGCTTTTTGTATATAAGTCTCTCCTACTTCACGGGACGATATCAGGCACCGCGATTTCACCTACCTAGACGACTCAATATTGAGATTAAAAGAAATTAGCACGACGGGAATCGAACCCGGAAGTAGCCGGTAGTAGCCTGCTTAACCAACACCACATATGTCGTTAAGTTACTTATTTGTTTAGTCATACAAAACAGAAATACAATTTTAATAAATGCACAAAGGTGTAAACTCATTCGAGTTTTTGGCGTACACAAGAATCGTCGTACTTGTTTACGTCGTAAATTATTAAATAACACAACAAACATACATTTCCATTACAAAAAAACACTTCAATTTATAGGTAAAACAATATAAATGAAGTTTATGTATCATTTGGTTTCGCAAACGACGTTATATAATTATGATTGTGTACGGTAACAGGTGCGAACCTGAAACCTTTGTTCCGCGAATGCCAGACCGACGGCTTCCTCATTGAAGGAGCGCACGGCTGGACGCCTACTATGTACATAAGACTGGTGCAGGACTTCGGACTTGAGATGGAAGTAAGTGGTTTGTTCCTCTTCATTTTCGTTTGCATACATAGGTATATGAATCCATTGCAAAGGTTGGTAAAGGTATAAATTATAGGTACTGAGGGTCTGTATAGTACGATTCACGAAAGTTGGCCACTGCGCTGAAGTCACTTTTCTGATCCCTTCGGAGATGTAGTGGCGGCGGCAGTGGAAATTCTGGTATTTTGGGTGATTACATTTTTCAATATTTTAATAATTCTATTTTTTCTCTATCATTAAAATAGCCTTCATCTAGCGCAGAAGACTGCCATTTGTGGTCATCTTTCGTGAATCGTATTATACTACACTTCAAATGCGAAATATCGTTTCAGGCTACTGCCTTTCACTCAATATTTATTCAGAGTAAGGGACCTTATTCCTGTGCTATTTTGATGAGCACAACAGCTGACTAACTAGTATACTAAGGATTAAACAGTAAAGTATACATCGCAAAAATATTTTGATTACAAATCGAGATCCGTTTTATTATATAAATCACAACGGTGTACGTAATCTAAGGCCCATAACGAGACTATTTATTTTTTCTTTTTCAAGCGTTGATATTCACTTAACTAGAGTGATACGATAAATAGCACCATCCCTTTCTGACTCAATCTAAGTAAAGTTCAACATTGAGTCTCGTTCTAGAATACGGGCCTAAGATTATACTTTTGTGCTCTATTCAACTTGACTGGACTTAAATTAAAAAAATCTTACTACCTAATTTCGAAATATGTTACTCGTACTTTGTTTATCATCTATAGGCAGACATTTGACCGCCATCTCACCTGATGGTAAGTGATGATGCGGTTGAGGATGGATCATGTCTGCCTAGTGACAGCCTATTCACTCTTGCCTTGAAGACGGCCCGGTTCTAATCATCGGGGAACACATAAAGAGGCAAAGAGTTCCATTGCTTTGCGGTGCGCATTAGGAACGAGGCACCATAGCGCGCTGTGCGTATATATATGGAATGTCAACCACGTAAAGATGGAACGTTCGTCTGTTTATTCATATTACAATATTAATAAACATTAATACTGTAACCATTAAACATTTCTAAGTCCTGGTTTGAAACAGGTCTAAAGCACTTTTTTGTAATGAGTTCCAATTTGTACTACAGGTCGCTCAGCATTTAGCAAAGTCGTACGGTGACCGTGCCTTCGCTGTTGCCAAGATGGCTGCCATGACCGGCAAGCGATGGCCCATCATTGGCAAGAAGATGCATCCAGAGTTCCCTTACATTGACGCCGAGATTAGGTATATACCGATTCATATAGTAACAATAATAAATATGTTTACTTTTTTCACCATAAACGACAATTTCACAAATGATTCATATAAAATTGTATCTGTACATAATTCGTGGGAGACTGGAGCTCGTATAGGTTCAAAGACTTGGAATACAGGTCACCAGGCCCCCGAATATACAAAGATAACGAAATGTACTCGTAGTAGTATAATTTTATAGTAAAAACCTGTATATTATCGTCATCAGCATATAGCCCACTGCAAATCACATGCCTTACTCGTACTTTGTTTATATTGCTAAGTTGCTTGACCTGCACAATCTGAACTAATATTTCGTCGACCCAATTGGTGTAAATGGTTGAGACGTTGGCTACTACACCAAACTGGCTAAACACTCAGACCAATTCAAACAGACATGTTCATGCACACAAAACATTTAATGTTTGTACTGCCCGGGGATCGAACCCGGAACCTTTGGTGTAGAAGCCGACGTCTCGACCATTACCCCAAATAGGTAAATCAAAATCAATATTACAGGCTAAATGCTTAGTGTGGGACTAAATGGCGCTGTGTGAATGTTAGTGGATATTTTTTTAATGCTATAAGTTTACAGGACGGTCAGGCCGCTCACCTGATGGTAAGTGATGCGACTAACCATGACATAGCGGCATTGAAGGAGACCAACAACTGATAGACAGTTATTATCCTCCATCAATGCCACACTGCTACCGACACCCGAGACGACAGATGTAAGGTCTCTTATACCGGTAATTTCACTAGCTACAGTGCCCTCATCGCGAAACACAAAAGTGCATACTCCTGTTCTAACAGGAGAGTTATGCACTTTGTATTTTGTCCCATGTATGGGACGATATTTGGCACTGCCGTGGAGTCCTAGATGACTCAGTATCGAGTCAACCACTTAATAAATTTATTATTATTGTTATGTTTAGGTATGGAGTAAGAGAGTACGCGTGTACGGCTATCGACATGATCGCTCGTCGCTTGCGGCTGGCCTTCCTCAACGTGCAGGCTGCAGCTGAGGCGTTACCCGGTATCGTGGACATCATGGCTGAGGAGCTCAAGTGGTCTGATGCTGAAAAAGCGGTCAGTTATTCATTTGAAAAACTGTTTTTTTTTTTCTAGATTTGGCTTCATTAGGTGTTCAATATGTTGATATTATTTTTGTTTCACCTTGTACTTGCCGAAATAATTTGCAACAGAGTATCTTAATCTGAAAAGTGTCTTACATATATATAAGTTTTTTTTTTGAGCTAAAAAACTTGTGTTTTAAGCCCGTATTCTAGAACGAGACACGAGCGTTGAGCGAGATCTTTAGTTGAAAAGAGTGAGAAAGGCATAGCGCTTTATACGATAAATAGCGCCGTCCCTTTCTAACTCAATTTACGTAAAGATCAACGTTGAGTTTCGTTCTAAAATACGGGCCTAAGCGTCCAAAGTGTACTTCGGCACAAATTGGCCGCTTACCGGAGTGACACCACATTACAGAGAACTGACGTATTACGCTGAGTAGGTGTTCTTTAAAGTTCTAGAAAAAAGACTTGATTTTGAGTGAGGTTACTCCGATAAACGCACCTGCCCTAAACTCCCCTATTTTCTTCCCTTTAGCAAGGGGGAAGATGAAAAAAATAGCAACACAAATTGCTCCTTCGGTGTTGCGTACGTTTATGGGTGAAGATATTCCCTTTTATAACATCAGATGAACGCTTCCCAAGGTTTATCTGCTTTGCTGCTAACTTAAAACACTGTTTTTTCCAGAAACAAATGAAAATGGCGAGTGAGTTCTTAGCCAACGAGATGGGTCAGATGGTGAACCGCGCCAGTCGCGACAAGATCCCCATCAACCTCAGCAAGGACGAGATCCAGACGTACATCAAACGGTTCCAGATCATCGACAAGGATCGAAAGGGATACGTCTCCATCAATGACATTAGGAGGAGTTTGAAGGTATTTGACGATATCGACATCCAACCTGCGTTTGTCTGTGCGCATTTTGATAGACAAGACAAAATGACTTGCATATAATAGTTTTAGTTAATAAATTATAAGATAAATTGCTGAATGAGCACCGAGGAATGGCGGCAGTCTACTTGAAACAAGGATGACTAGCACTTTTTAGAGCTGTCCTGTGTTCAACTTTAAAAGATGTTCACCCATCCCAAATCATCATATCAAATGTCATTTGAATAAATTAAACAACTTGTGGTAATATCCACAATCTCTTAAAACATTATTGTTATAATGATACGTCAGCATTTTTGTACCAGTGAAGAAAATAATATTATTGAAACACTGTTTTAAGAAATTTTTAATTTTTTTCGTTAACCCCCCTGGATTGACTTTAAAGTATCTTTATGTTTATTTACTACATATATGTCATTAATTTGATTATCTGGCGAAGAATGGGGTAGACCTTTGTTTAGCAGTGTATTGCGATAGGTAAAAGAGAGATTTTCAGCAACATAAGACGCAGGGCCATCAACAGTCAGAAAAACTGTAATTGATAATGAAATTCTAGATGATATTGATAAATGTTTTGCCGCAAATGTTTTAGAGCATGGGTCTGAAGCCGTCAGACGATGAAATTAGTGCAATCCTATCGGAGATCGACCTGACGTACCACGGACAGATGGAGATCCAGGACTACCTGCAGGTAGAACTGGCTTTGGTCTAACCAAAGCTGGTTTGGTTGGCCCAACCTTAAAATCACGCTGGCCTAGGCTCAATGTGTCATGTTCATTTGTGTCGTCGGAAGGGTTTACAGTTCCGTTTAAATATATGCCGTTACTTAATATATATTTAATCTTTCAACCGCTATGATTCCAAACACTACTTTTACTAGGTGGTAGACTCGATAGTGAGTCGTCTAGGCCCGTCTCGGGTGACGGTCGCAGTACGGCATTGATGGAGGATAATTACTGTATATCAGTTGTTGGTCTCCTTCAATGCCGTTCTGTCATGGTCAAACGTGTCACTTAACATCAGGTGAGCGTACTGACCGTCCTGTACACTTATAACATTAAAATTTTTAAAAAAATCACAATATTAAATAAATTGTTTGCAGAATCGACGCGCAAGTTAAAAAAATAAAAACCTTTGAAGTATGCATATATTTAAACACTACTTCAACTTGTTCGAAACTATCGTAAAGGCTTTCGTAAGGGGAATTTCTACTTAATTTTTCCATCGATTACGTAATGTTACCATAAACAATTTTTACACTTTTTAATTGTGTTCAATTGAATTCGTATAGCAGCAGTGTTGCCGCTCGATAGTCGACTATCGATAGTTGAACAAAAGCAAGAGAATCGACTATCGATAGTCCAACCATTGATAGTTCGGTAACATTGCTTCTATACTTATTAAATTTAACACAATAAAAAATAATAATAATCATCTTTATTTCTCTCACAAATTATAGTACATAACACAGTTTCAGGATACAGACATAATTATAAAAAAGTGTAAAAATTGTATATAGCAGTACAAATTAAGTATCTTAACAGCCTTACTAAAGTTTTCGATATGTTGGGCTATTAATAAATGTTTCATGCCAGAATTTAGTACTAGTTACCGGTATCCACAGGGGAGCGGCGAGGAAGTCACTGGCGAACAGTTGCACGAATACTCAAAGAGATCGACACTAATGAACGGCCAGGTCGAACTCGACGAGTACTTGCAGGTCATTATCGATTGAACATCCGTATTAGCATGCCTGTTTGGTTTCTTTTTCGCTTGTATTTTTTCACGTAACTTTAAAACACAATTTGTTATAATCTGCTTCAATTTAAATGGGAAATCAAAATTTGTTTGCATGCCTTAATACCGGATAAACAGCCTGAGCTGAAATGTTCGTTAATACATTGCATGATATGGTTAGGTTTTTATTTTGATGCTTGATTAGTTTTCTTTGACATTTTAACATCAGTTTTCACTCATAATACTGCAGCTTGTGCATTTGCTTGATATAGCAATTTATTAACATTTATGTCTAACAAATGTTACTAATTTAAAAGTTCATAAGAATGATACTTTTTTTGGTAAATCGATATCGAACCTTTTTGGGATACAAGAAAATTATGAAGATTTGATACCGTAATATTAATACCGAATTACAATTAATTTACAAAATAAAAAACTAAACAAAATAACCACTTTCGATAATCCACTTGTAATGTTTAATTTTGAAATGTGTATAAAGTAATATAAAAATAAAGAAAAGTTTTTGTGTATTAGGTTGTCACACGTAAATACCAGTGATAAATACTAAATTAGCTTTACTTTTTGTTTTTTTTTAATTATTCAAATACTGATAAACAAGGGGTGATATTTGGATCCTCTTTATTTCATCTGTCTTGGCAATTTTATGATTTTTATATTCAAAATAATTCTAGTATTATATTCTATTTATTTTAAAATAGTCAAAACAGCATTATCAGGGTTTTTACCAACAGTTAATGTTAAAAATTGCCATGACAATCACTAACATGCACATTCAATTCAATTGCCAACAATAGGTCCCATTCACAGCTTAACCCTTTGAACGCTAATAACGGCTTAAGGCGCCAGACAAATAGATTTTCTATTGTCTCTGGATTCCCGGCGTTCAATAGGTTAAATATTATCGTATTGACGTCATCAAGTATCATATGCGATGCCCCTTACAGATGATGTCGGCGATCAAGTCTGGCCACGTAGCGTACTCTCGGTTCGCGCGAATGGCTGAAAATGGAGGAGGAACATCACGAACGCGAGGTCCTCAAGAAGATGATCACCGTCGACCGCAGCGGTGGCGGACTCTAGTTCTCTCCAATTGACTCTTTTGTAAGAACTTTTTCCCTTATCATCATTATCAGCTCGTAGCGGGATTTTAACCTCAGCCCTGCCGATAGGAGGGCAACAGTTCACACCATTAAGCCACCAACGCGTATTATTTTGCCTTATACCTTATGTCCCGTAATGGGCATAGCTCACCGGATCAGCAAATTGAAGTAGCAGTGGGCCGGTCACATATGTCGCAGAATCGATAGTTGTTGGAGTAGATTTACTAGGTGGTAGACTCGATTCTGAGTCGTCAAGCCAGGTACCACCGCAGTGCCAGATATCGTCCCATGAAACAAGAGTGCTATGCACTTTTGTGTTTCGGGATGAGGGCACTGTAGCTAGTGAAATTACTGGGTATACGAGACCTAACATCTGTTGTCTCGGGTGACGGGCGCAGTGTGGCATTGATGGAGGATAATACCCTGTCTATCAGTTGTTGGTCTCCTTCAATGCCACTCTGTCATGGGTAGGTGTATCCGAGGGTGTATTACTTACCATCAGGTGAGTGTCCTGACCGTCTTGTACACTTATAACATAAAAAAGATGAGTTCTGAAATGAAGACCGTGTCTTGGCAAGTGTAGTCTCGAATGCCCGGGCCGATGGACCGATGATTTTGACGTAAAATTGTCAATTCACAGTACATATTTATGAATTCTGTCTGTCTTACCTTTCTATACTGAAATAAAGCATGAATGAATAACATACAGGACAAGTGGTCTTCCTCAGTAGCGTAGGGAGGCCTAACCCAAGCGCGGTCGAAATATGGCGACCTTTGACGGTGTTTTTACTTTAGAAGTATACCATTAGCCAAACTTTTTTGTTAATGGTTGTTCCTTGTTCACATCAATATTGAAGTACTTACGAAACTAACAATAAAATGCGTAACATATTACTTAGACGCTTTGTTCTCTTGTGTTTAGTCTTTTTGAATCATTGATCCCAAGTGAGTTCAAGCGATGTCCTAGCTACGCCACTGGTCTTCCTTAGGTAACGAGAAGATATCCAGTCTTTGAAGCCTAATTGTAACGTTTTCTTTGCAGATTGGAACCACAAAAGAACCCTTCGCAACAATTAGAATTAAGTATAACTCTAAGTATTATTTCTCAAAGAAAGAAATTCTTACTTACTTTTCTTTCTTTCTTTTTCTCAAAGCATAACATAGAGTATAGACAAGTCTCTCGTTATCATAGAACTTCCACAATTTATTTATTATTATTTTAAAGAAAATAAAGACATCTTCATTTTAAATATTAACACTTTCATTTCAACTATTCACTGAATAATAAATTAGTCTTTTATTATTACATAATAATAATAATAGTAAATAATCACCTCACGAATCAGTAAAATTAATTTAAGTAATTTAAAGTGTATGTTAATGAATGAAATCGTAATTTAATATTAGGTAGATTTGATACAGATTGTGATGAACTATCTTATACTGTAAGTATTTATTTATGAGATATTATTATCCTAGTTATTTACTACTCGATAACATTTTACGATGGCGGCACCTTCGGAAAGACAATTATAGTGAAAGCTATTTAGAATCTTACATTTGTTATGACGTCACACGTTTCTCTTGATTTTTTTGTATTAATTTCGTTATGAAAAGCATTTCTAATAATCTCTTGAATATAAATAAAACTTAATAATTTATCAAATTCAAGTTAAAATTTGTTTTAGGTATAAGAAATTGGTGTTATTGTATGTACTTTACATTTTTGGAAATTAACATTGTGTTTATTATGGAATAAATCAATTTTATTATGCAATTTGTTTTTGTTTTATTTTGATTCCCGCATGGGATGGGTGAATTCATAAAAACTGTGATTAATTATTTCCTATCCCAAATAGGTACCTATTGTTTCAACATATTTATGTAAAAAGATTCCCAGTTACAAGGCCCAACTTTCTACTACATTTCCACTGCAAGGTCTCCTCCAATTTTATACCTCTACCTTTACAAAGCTGTTATGATAATGATGGGTGACCTTACCTAAGCTTGATCTTTATATAGAACCTAGCCCCATCAGATCTCCATTTTGGTTTGTGTGAAGCAATGATTAAAGATTAAACGATTGAGCCCCGACATTATTTGCCTATTCACAAAGGTCTTACGAATACACTCTTCAATAGTATAGATGTTTGGCGAAGTAATTGTAAACTTTTGTTTATGTATATAACGCCATCTACCGAGCTCACTATGCGCTGACTTCTACAACTGTGCGAAGGTGCTTTCCAGGTACGCTTTGAATTTTAGGTGCTTGCTGATTCGCTAGATGGCTATGCTTGCCTATTTTTATCAGAGCTATTTTTAAATTTCTACTTCTTAAGTCTATGCTTTATTTCATGACCGTAAAACTTAATCTGACAATTAGTTTGTTTATTATTTGTGCAATAAACAACTAGATGCAAAATCTCACTCGAAAAGTCTTTTTTTTGTGATTTTGTAAAGGTCAATAAATGGTTTTTCTTTCTTTCTTTCTTTCTTCGCGGCAAAAATCTGCCCATCGCGTCATCATTTTCAGCCCATTAAACGTGCCCACCGAAGGCACAGTTCTGTGTCTTACTGTGCCGAGGGGCACGAGCCTACATGTGTAAAGCGTGTACAGGCCGTAGTTGTCCCCAAAGGTCGTCCCAGTACGGATTGACCGACTTCACACACAACCTTTGAATCTTTTAGCAGTCGTGCACAGGTTTCGTCACGATGATTTCTTTCACCGTAAGAGCGTCGGATAACGTACATTTAATTTCAAAAACACATTTGTACGCGGCTGGATTTAAACCTACGCCCTTCCGATCGGAAGGCAACACCATCAAGCCGCCGACGCTCTATCCATCGCATTTTCATTTCTAATCACGTCGCTCGCTACATGTCACGTCTACGCTTTGGATTTTGTACCCTTTTTTATGAAGCTTTAAGGTCAAAATTTTAATGAATATTTTTTTAATTATAGGTATAACAATAAGTTGGCATATGTTTCTAGGAGCTCGGACATTTTTTGGTTGATATTTCTTGCCATAATATTCAGTCCATTTTAGTTTCTATATATTTTAATAGGCAACCAAATGTAATAAAACATATTTCTTTATTTTAATGTATGTATTCTATTTCATGATGAATGTTTAGTTATAAGGTGTAGCCTAGATATCTACAGTAAATCTCTGTTTTTTTCTTATGGTTTCTGGAAAAACTATAGACGCCGGTGTACACTCCATATGAAAAAAACGACATATAGGGAAGAACGAATGAATGATTGATAACATGATTGAGACCATAGATAATTTTTTATTATTGCAGAGTTAGCTCAGTACTTTATTTAAATTTACATTTGCTTTCGTTTTAAGCTTAAAAAACGTAAACTTTATAATTTTAAAAATATTGTTTAAAGAACCTGAATGTCTTTATTCAGGCTATTAGATGGAATTAATTTTGCGCCTGTGAACTAATAAAACAAGTTAATTACTAGATTAGGAATTGGCGGGAAAAAGTTTCAATGTAACGTGGGTCCGGGCGTAGGGCGGTGGTTACGCCCCCGCGAAATGCTGTCGCGGGCGGGCGGTGGGTGGGTGCAGCTCTTCCGTATTCTTATGAATTTTTAAAGTCGGTAACGGAAGGCGTCAATGACACGTAATCCTGCATTATAAGTATTATAGGAAAACTAACAATATGTTTTATACATGGATGGGTAAGGCCTTGTATGTAAATAATTTAATTAAGAGTGATAACTGTTATTTTCATTGATTTTTGTTAACCTTATTAAATTGTTGACAAAAAAAAGAATTTAAAAATAAAAATCTTCTAAATAAACAATAGATATTAAAATTATGTGATTCCAAAAATCTTTGGACCTAGTGCTACATTTTGTGACTGCAATTTCTGTTAGATATACTATCAGTAATGATAAGGGTTTTCTCTTTCAACCGCAAGGTTAAGACAATAAAATAAATACCTTTTGCAAAACTATACTTAGTATATAGTGCTCGTGATGCATCCAATGAGCCAACGAAGCTCATCATTGATGATGAGCTTCGTTGGCTCATTGGTGTGGACTGTTTACTTCTGATCTGGAGGTTGCAGGTTCAAATCCCGCAGGTGCCTATGTCATTCCGAATTTTCGAAGTCATAATTATAATTTATAAATATACCAGAGACGACGATGCATTTCAGAGCGAAATTCATTCTACATATAAAAAAATATCAGTGTAAAAAAAGGATTTGTTGTTTAGCAACGGATGAGCTGTAAACCTAGAAAATAACCTTTTTTGACAAGGACACAAAGACTACCTACAGTGTTCGGGAGTCTTCTTAAGTATCTGGAATACGTACAGACGCAACGAGGGCGTTCCAGGCGTGCAAAATTGGAAAGAGCAAACCATCGAACAACTAAGTTGCCTCTCCCACATAAGGAAGAATCCGTCCTGGCATCTAGTAGTTCAAAGGAGCGCACTCTCTCTAATACTTTTTATTAGAGAGAGTGGACTTCTTTGAATTTAGTGATTAAATTGAAGTCAATACCTAATTAATAGCTTTGCGTTTCTTTATCAATTCGAGGATTCTTTTTCAGAAAGGCTTTTTGCAACTTCAGCACACCTAGAAGAAAAATAGATTCAATAGATACGTCACAAGTTTTTTATAGGAATCTGATTTTATTTCATTTTTGCACCTTGATCATTTTCAAAGATTGTTAGGTTATGGATACATATCCACATATCTTCATCGAACGTCCTCCGAATATCACAACTAAAGACGTGTAGGTGATCTGTTAATTGTGTATTAACTTCATTGCGTCTTCCCAGAGGTACGTAATCAGATTATATTACTCAAGGGATAATAGATCACTATCGAATAGGTTTTCAGAGAGATAGCTACGAGTAACAAATGGTGTCGGTCTATATCAGGTGATAAAAGTAGTCACTATATTAATTTAAGAAAAAACAAACACACCACTATATTTATTGAATCTATCGAATCAAGTGCCCAATAAAGGTGTTTACGAATATCACTGATACCGGACTATAACACTGTAGTTGTTTAGTTAGGTAGCTGCTAAATTCTTATGTTAACATATAGTCACTATTCATTGAAACAATTTAGTCGATCTCACATTTCAACCCATAAGCTGTTGTAGATAAATACTTATTGAAGGCATTTAAGGTGAGAGTCAAAAATATAAGATGGGCTTCGTCACTTACCTTCTGTACCACCAACAGCTGTTTGATAAAATATCAAAACCCAGTAGCGATGGTTATAAACTAGATTGCACTAATACAAAGATAAAGTACTACGCATGAGAGTTTTCTGCCCTAGAGAGGCAGTGTTTAAGCCGAATGCATGAGTGTGATTTAGTGTAGAAATTACTAGATATCGCGACTAAGCCGTTTCTTTCATACAAACACAACCATTTACCCTCATTCGTATTGGAATTAAAGGACTTTCTAGTGTACTAATACCTACGTGAGAATAGATTTTTATTTAATGGGTTGTTGCTATGCCCAACGTGTAAAAAATTCTATCCTTGTACTAAATGCCAGGTTTTGTAATAGAAGAAGAATTCGTATTGGAAAAGTTTCACAGAGAAAACCTTGACAAAATAAGATCGATATTCATAAATCACATCTGCACAAGTAGCAACACGAGACTGACCCAACCCAATAAACAGTTTAAAACCGGATGCGGCAATCTTAAGGCGGGTCACCAGCTGTGCTCCAGTTCCAAGTAAAAACTACCTTGCAACTTCGACATAGGGCTGCATTTTGTTGAAGATAGAGTAATTACCGCATGGTTAGTTAACATAGGTAACTCCTACTTATTTCCGCGTCATGGCAAAATGCGAATACTTGCCAAATCTTATATTTAAATGCGAATATAAGATTTGGTATCTACATTAATAATTACAGTGAACTATAGTCTACTAGTATTACAGGTAAAACTGTATACGTAGTAAAGGCTTTAGCTTTTAAATTATTTTCTTTGTGAAACTATTTATGAAAATATATTTGTAAAATTAAGGTAAGTAAGATCCCATGAATACTTGATATATAAATTCAACCTGTGTTTTTTTCTAGTATAACCAACTAAGTTAACATGACATAGTCATAGTTCATGTGTTAATTAGTTAAAGATGCAATATGATTCTTTGAGCTAGGGCGTGTCAGGTTGCGGGGGCGGTTGGCGCGGGCGGTCCGGTCCGCCCACTGTTACTTCCGCTTCCGTCTATCTACGAGCTCATCACCTTCCGGGTATAGAGCCTAGCGGTCAAGAAGCATCATCTATTACAAAGCTGCCTACAAAGGTAGGCAACTTTGTTTGTAGTGCCTAACAAAATTATCGCGTAATCATCATCAATTATGTTTCGCGATAGATTGCATGTTGCAAATCAATGTTCCGAGGTCAGTTAAATTCGAATTTCATTAGTGACGTAATGAAACATATATGAGCATGGTCTTGATGTTGAAATCGGTTTCTCATTTAAAGTAATATAATATTATTCGCTGTTATCAAAAAATCACCCGTATAAATACTAGTCATACTATAGGTACCTCGTTTTCATGTAGTTTTAAATGAATAAAACTCTGATAAAAAAGAGAAACAATTTATCTTGATAAGATCTTCAAGGGAAATGTTACTCGCAGAAAAGATGTCATGCCGAAAGGTCCCGCAGATGTTGCAATATCCCTATTTTATTAGTTGTTTTACACACAACTAGGTATTATAAAATATTTAAAGGTATGTACCTCAGATTAATGTTCGGTGATGATTTCACCAGCAGTCATTCACTAATTAAACACTAATATGCAAACAATATTGAATCACTCGACTGCTGCGTGCCTTGCCACGCCACTGAGGTACACCCATAATAGAAATCTTTGGGTGTACAACGTCACAAGATCAAAAATAACCAATTGCAAAATTGAACCCTACCATCACAATTACCAAAGCATAAAATGCAATAACAACACACTATAAAGCACAGTGTGTTTGGGAATGCATGTTGATATCTCAAATCGAGTAAGAGTCTCGACTTTATTGTAAAAGAATATTAGGTTCAATTTAACTATTCAAGAAGGTCACTGATAATTAAGTCGGGGACACACGCTCTCTCGGGGCGGCTGCTCATTCGTGCATAATGGACTCGGGGCGACGCGACTGACGCTTGACAAAACGTGGCTCGACTTTCACTCTCATTTCTGAACCAGTCTGCAACTGTAAATAATGGGAACGCGTATCGATAATCGTAAACAAATTAGGGGAACCGATTAAGTAAAATGTGTACTATATTTCATCATAAAACAATTATGCCCTATTCAGATAGTGTCACGTTAAAATGCCATTACTATTATTTCCTAGTAGAGGACTGCTTAATTTCCCGTTATGATGGACACATCAAATTTGTTGACCGTTTTATAAATTAATAAAATAAGAACATTTGGGAAGTCATAATTATTCAGCATCAAAGCAGAAAGTATTTAATAACCAAAGCAGCATATTCCCATGTATGTAATAATTAAATTCAGAACTGTTAACAATCACTAAGACGTAAGTGTTGTAACACAATACTGTTTAACAAAGAAGCACAGTGCCGGAGCAACACTGTACCCTTATCTTTAGGTTAAAGCCCACGGTTTAGATTACGGCAATATGACATGTGTGCATTTTTTTTCCCGCCCAAGGAGGCCGCGGGCGCGAGGTTATACACCCATTATTATGTCCTTCCTACTTTCAATTATTATTATCGGGCGGCGCGGTGCCGCACCCGCGACGGGGAGGAGGAGAGAGGCGCAGCTGCTGCCTACCAATAATCAAGACCTGTCTTTAACAGAGTGAGACAGAGATAGCAAAAATTAAGTTTAAAATACATATTTAATGTTAATTGACCACTCCCTGTAATGTAACGTCTAAAATAATTATAATAAACCGTCTATAAAGTGTTATTATGAGTTTAAAATTGCTTAAAAGTATCACAAATTTCAATAAATGGGACAAAACCGAGACAAATCCGACCGCGATAGGAGGCGGATCTCCGAAAGCTGCCGAGCGCGTTCGTATCAGTTCGTCAGCAGTACGCTCGCCGCAGTTTAGCGGCCGGTCGTGAGAATGGTGCGATCCGCAAGTGGACAAAGAGAAATATTTGTGAGCAAGTGTACAGTAGATAATGTCGTCTGAGCCTTCAAAAGTGCAAGTGGAATACATTAACGAGGACAAAAGTAACAAGGTAAACTGGGCATAGTGTATGGATACGGTGTTATTGTGTAACAGATCGGACGCCAGCGGGCAGCGGTCTCGTGTCGGCGCAGGGGGAGGGCGGGGCGATTGCGGTCCCGGCCGTGTGGGGCCCGCCAGGCCACACGCAGGAGGTTGTGACCGTGTCGCAAGCAACTCCCTTGCCGAAATAGCATCAGCGTCCTCCTCCAGATCAACTACCCACCCATTCCCAACATAATGACCACGTGTAAACTACTATCTTTCTATCGTAATAATACAATGGTCACAAGAACTAAAAAAACAATATACGCCGCGATGAATGACGCCATTTTAAAGTAGTAAAGCATCTATGGGTAAAACTATTGTACACTTATAATTTCAGCAATTGTTTTTAGAATCAATAACGAAATAGCATAATTACAACAAACTATTTAAATAAAATTCTTACCTAACATACTGCAATTTCAAGGTTATTTATATATATTGAACTGCATAAAAATCATAGTCACGCGATTTGAGGTGGGTGGATCAAAGGGCGGCGGCGACCTTGCGTGCGACGACTCCCTGGCACTTGTTAGGAAAAGGCGTGTCGACTCCCAACTATGATATGTAAATTTCACTAATTCTTGTAACTTTTGAATCCTTGTTCGTTGTGCTCTCAAAGCAACGAGCCAAGGCCGAGCCGAGCATTTACAAATATTGCACTTACCCTCATTTATTTCGGGTTTTCCTTAAATGAACGATGAACGAATGATTATCTATGATAATTTACAAACATTTGTCAAATTGTCATTGTCATTCAGTTTGTTTTGAAATTTTCGCTAATTTTATCTGTATTGTATATATAAGTAAAACTCTGTAAAACAAACGAATCAATGACGAATGAAAGTAATGAGGTGTGTAGAACATAATAATTTTCTATTTAATAAAAAGTTTACTAAGTAACTGTAATAATAAGTTATATCATGTGTGTGTAGAATTAAAGGGAAGGCACCTGCACGATTCTTTCCCCTTCTGGTCGCCCCTTATTATTATCAAAAAGTTACGTGCCGCCAAAGTGAGGGTTCATCCAGGCATTTTCAACTCATGCTATCGTACAGTGCCACTAACTTAAGTTTTGTAATCACATAATGTTGGTAGAAACTTTTCTAATAAAACTGTCATATTCATAGATGGATGTTGACTGTAAGTAACTGTGAGGATATAATATTTTTATATTTTCACATTTAATAGCTTTAAAATGGCTGTCACAAAATAATAAATATGATTAGTTACAAGCTTCCACTGCCCATTTAATTATTTCATAGTACCTAAAATATAACATATAAGAAGTCTGTTAACATTTGTGGCACATATTGTAAATATTGAATTTCTTTGGTAGTCTTATTTATTGTTGTCTGGTGGTAGCATACTACATGGTATATCTTATTTTGGGACACATCTTCCAAAATTTAGGTAATTCAAGTTCAACTACAACAGAAGATCAAGTTGATGATAGCCTTCATTTTTAATATTAATGCACACATTTTTATAATTATTTGACAGTAATATAAGGTAAGAATAATTATTTACAAAAAAAAAAATTGCTCTGGATTATGCCTTGCCCTGCATTTTTATGAAAATGAATGCTTACAATTTTAATTTGGTGCATCTAGATACCATCTTATGTGGTATGAAATCACTTCAAGAAGTATTTAAAGAAATCAATATAACAGTAGCGTCTCAAAACATTTACCTTAATCTAGTTTATGATCACAAAAATCTTCATTTGTTTGAAAAAAATTGTGACATGCATAATTTCAATACTAGGAACTAAAACAAACTGGCTGTCCCAAATCTTAGACTAAGTAAAGTAAGGGAAATCATTTGTTGGAAGAGGCATAAAATTCTTTAATAAAATACCACAAAGTCTAGATGAATTTCCCTTTCATCAGTTTAAATTAAAGTTTAAAAAACCCCTATGAAAAAAGGTTACTTTACTACAATAGACAAATATTTATCGAATAAAGATGTGTGGTCTTGCACATAGTGTTCCAGTTACAAAATCTTTTTAATAAATTATTGTAAAGTTATGTGTAGGTAAATGACAATACTCTGTAACCAATGATATAAATAATTTAAAAGAGTGCGTATCGAGTTTCTTGCAGGCTCTTCTCGAAGATCCTACTTATTCTGAACTGGTGGTAGAGTCATAAAAATATAATAAAAATTGACGATTCAAAAGTATCTGTAACAGATTTATTTAAATAAAGTTAATTTTTGTTTGTTTGTTTAGTAATCATTGACACAATATATTTATTTTTTCTGGACTTCTATCAATTGATGGGTTGTGAAATTTTTGTGTATCAGTACAAGAGTCTCTTATTTTATTTGAATGGGCGGTCAGTTTGATCACCTGGTGTTAAGTGATACTTTTGACCATGACAAGCAATCTTGAAGGAAATTATCAATAGTTGGTAGTTATTATTTTCCATCAACACATTTCATTCCATTCCACAGGGTTGTGTTAACCCTGTGCCAACACCTGAGAGAACAGATGTAAAGTCAATTACACGAGGTAATTTGACTAGCTATAGTGTCCTCAGCCTTTTGGTGTTGCAGTTGAGACGTCAACTGCAACACCAAGGATTCCGGGTATGATCCCCGGGCAGTATACACATTTGTGTGCATAAACATGTCTGTTTGTAATGGTTGTATAATATGTATGTGTTTACAAAAATAAATGTATATAAGTATGTTTATCCGTTGTTTAGTACCCATAATACAGGCTTCACGCTTAACGCTAGATGGCGCTGTGTAAATGTCAGTGGATATTTATTATTATTATCCTTTAACGCAAAAAAACATTAAATTCCCCTTTTACGAGACTTACACTGCGGTGGTACCGAAATGCATTAGTACCAAGTCTACCACCTAGTAAACTTTTAATATTGGTATACAATGATTGCAGGAGGGCAGCGGCACCCAGTCGCCACTCGCACTGCTGGCGGCAACCTGCAGCCGGCTCGGCGCCGCCACCATGGGGCCTGATCAACAAGATAAAGACCAGCAACATTTCAGTACGTATTACTTGATAGAAATAGAAAAAAGCATTGTCTGACCCCAACCTAATGGGGGAATGACCTGGGTGAGGTGGAGAGTATGAATGTTAACTGCAAGAGTACATGTGAAAGTTGCAAACGGATGCCTTTGTTTCGACAATCAACTTCTTAAGTTGAAATGATGGCGATCTTTATTACTAAAAATACTTTAAATAATGGAGATGGGAATGTTCCATGAGTATTGAACAGGGAGGTTATCGCCATCTCTTAAACAGTATGACTATAATGATACGTCAGCATTTTTGCCAAGGAAAAGCGAAGAAAATGTTACTACCATTTTCTTCGCCTTTTTTGTACAGTTTCAATTTATTATCCTTCTCTCTTACTCTCTTAAGATGTCTCCCTTTCTCTCCTTAGATAGTCCAACTGGTAAATAGGTTGTATCTATCACATTCCCAGTACTGGATTAAAAACTTGTGATAAATACAACATGTTTACCTGTACCTTAAATATTTGGTTTGTTTTAAAACCTACTTATTTCTTGTTTTATGTTTTAACATTATCCAAAATTTAATTTTCTCCTTATATCAGGCCCACAACAACAGCAGGCTCAACAACAACAGCAGCAGCAGCAACAACAACAGCAACAACAGCAGCAACAACAGCAGCAACAGGCACAACAACAGGCACAGCAACAGGCACAGCAACAAGCGCAACAACAGGCACAGCAACAAGCACAACAACAGGCACAACAACAAGCGCAACAACAACAGGTCCAACAGGCGCAACAACAAGCCCAGCAGGCTCAGTTAATACAACAAGTGCAAGGCGATGCGGCACATAGCGGCGATACAACAACAGTATATGCAACAACAACAACAACAACCGCAACTGAGGGTGATCAGTTCGGCGTGGTGCAGCAGTTAAGAGCGCAAGGCTTAACAGAAGTAACAATTATAATAAATTAAACAAATAAAAAGCCTTTAGTATCTGGACTAACAAAGGTGTTCTTAAGACTAGTCTTAGTTGATATTAGTAGTTAGCAGAATATTTTTAACAAATCAGAAAACTAGTAATTTTTTAACAAGTCATCATCAACTCATTAAACGTACCCACCGAGGGGTACAAACCTACCCATATAGGCCATTAGTCGTCCCATTAGTCGTCCACGCGGTCCCCTTTGAAAGTCTTCGCTACTAAAAGGCTAAACTTACATATTATTTGGTACGTGGCGGGATTTAAACCTGCGTTCTTCAGATCGGAAGGAAGCCCACACCAATGAGCCACCGACGCTCCTACTATTTATTATTGTTATTTTTTATTGGTGCTATACGTTTCTTTTTAGGTCCTCCAAACCCAGTTTGGACTCGCTATTGTAACAGCTATATTGATCTTCTTTATTACATTTGATATGATTTTTTATTTTAACACTTTTTATTCTTGAAAATTTTATTTCAGGGCAATGAATTGTCAGCGGCTATCGTTAATGCAGCAAATTCTGTGCCAAACAGCATACAAGTTCAGCAACCTCAGGTAAGGAAATGTATAATATTTAATTTTATATTTATGTATGAATTTTATACAAGTCATATTTTTATATTCCTTTTTATATTTCACCAATCGATAGTATCGTTAGGAGTCGATAGTTTCAATAGCCCTATCTATAGTATGACGGAAACTCAAGGTCATGATAATATCACGATACTATCGATAGACTATTACTATCGCAACAACACTCATCATCATCAGCTCATTAAACGTCCCCATGAGGGGCACGAGCCGTATAGGGTGATTAGGCCTTAGTCGTCCACGCGGGCCCAGTTCGGGTTGGACGACTTCACGCATAACCTTTGAATCTCTTCGCAGGCGTGTGCAGGTTTCCTCACGATGTTTTCCTTCACCGTAAGAGCGGATAACGTTCATATATTTTTCGAAAATTCGAAAACACATTGGTACGTGGAGGGATTTGAACCGCAGCAACAACACTAATATGTGGATAATAATTCAGTAATCACTGTGAAAGGATTCTTTTAAACCTAGTATTTTTTTCAGGTGATATCGATGCAGCAATTGCAGTCGATGTTGGGAGGTGGCGTGGTGTCGAGCGAGGGTGCTACATACCAGAACTCACCGCAGCAACTGTTGCAAATACACCCGCAGTTGTTACAGGTATTTTGTAGCTATGATTTTTATAGTTTACTAGCCCTTGCCCGCAGCTTCGTTCGCGTTAGATTAGTTAGATGGGGGTAAAATGGTTCTGTACTAATTTTGTGGAAAGTTCAACGAATTTCCGACACCTACTTTAGGTGCTTGGGGAAGATTTTCCAAAAAAAAATAATGTAGGATTTTTTGCGTCCTAACTTGAAAATTGCTACCCCCATTTTCGGAAAGTGGGGGGGTTAGAAAGAGATAAAAAGTAGCCTCTATTACTCTATATATTATATTATTTATTTTTCTTTCATTAAAAAAAATACGTTTGGATTATCGTAATGATTTGGGGGTATCGTAAAGATGTTATAATTACCATTACTAATATTTAATTTTTATTTGTATCCAGTAATAATTATTAAAATATAATTATGATATTTGTTACAGCAACAAGCGGGTGGTGTGTATGGCGGTTGTCTGGTAGGCGGCGTGGGAGGTGTGGGCCCTATGCAGGCAGTCACCGTGGACGGACAGGACGCACTCTTCATACCAGCACAGGTTAATAAACAAGCTATTATAAGGAATTAGCTTTAAACTGCGGCATCGCTCGCGTTGAATTCGGGGTACAATGGTTCTGTACTAATTTGCGGAAATTCCAACAAATGTCCAGCCCTTATTTTAGGGATTGCGGGAAAAAATGCAGGTATTTTTCATTGGCAATAAAAAGTGTATGTACAGACTTTTAGCTTCACAACTTGAAAATGCGATAAGTCCCATATCAACTCCCCCCTCCCCCCATTTAGAGAGTGTTTAGATCAATGGAGTTTTAGTACCGTCTTGACCTTTGAACTTCTTTAGATAAATCAAACAGACACAATTGGTTATCTTTTGTCTAGTACCCATACTACAAACTCGCTAAATTGGAGCAAGATGGTTGTAAGTGGATATATTTATTTTATTATAGCAAAATTTCTCGGGCATGGGCCAAGTGAGCCTCGTGAACGGGCAGCTCGTCCGAACCCCCGTCCTTCCCGCCGGCTTCCTACAGAACGTTATGCATTTACCAGCTGGTGAGTTCTTATATACAAATTTTATTTAACTCTTAATACCTTTTCACAGTGATGAAGTTTACTGTGAACAAAAAAAACGCCAATGGTTGTAATTTCTTATTGTGATAGAGTCGTATATTGCTTTTAAACATTAAAAAAAAAACGCTTTTCGAAGCATTCAAAGTTGTAAGACAACATTTAACGAGATTATATGAAAATATCCCTCTTATGGTTTGGAACCTATATTAAAAATGTTTATCAATCTTTAGAACTATTCTAGAATATTGCTCAAAACAAAAAAACGTAAAATATCATATGATAATCCAAACTGGTATTATTCTGGTTAAACAAATCGTTCTAACTAAAATTATTAAATCTATGTTTAGGATACATTATTGTTAAATGTAGGCAGTACAGGCTACAAAATTATTTATGAAGACTTTTTCAAATTCAAATGTCCACATAAAATTCACGCGAAAAGAACTCAATCAAGTAAACATCAGACTCTAGCTTGGGATTGCTTTGGTGTTATTTTAAGCCTTGCTTGAATATCTGTTCACTTCATTTTCATTAGATTACCATTTGCTTCTTGATAATATCATTCATAAAAGCTGATTACTACGCAGCTATGGAAGTATCATACGAATTTGTATTGTATGCATGGTTGTTAATTGTAACTGTAATTTATTTTACGCTTTCACTTAACGTGTACATGACTTACGTTTGGTGAAAGTGTTTCTTATTGGAGGCATTTTTATTTACGACTTAATGGCGGGTTGTGATGGTTAAAATATTGATGACGTCATGGCATCATACACATATTTTAATTGTTATTTCCTTCAAATCTTTATCACAGCATTTACCTTGTTGTTAGGCATTACTCTCATAATTCATCTAATATAAAATTCAGAAGCCTAAAGTCCTTCTTACTCAAAGCTACAGTCTGTCAGCGCATCTGGGTATAAAAATAATTAGATTATAGGTCTCTCATCAAAACTTCACCCTCATACATGAAATGGCAACCGCAAACAAATGATTATTTATAATTTTTCCTTTCTACATACTCAGTATCTTCCATACCATTATATGTTTATTGAAACAGCGACCTTAACTAGAAATTTCGATCACAATTAACCTATTAATCGCTGATATTCCAGGCACAATAGAAGATCTTTTGTGTCTGTTGAATCTGCAACTGCGGTGGTTAAAATCAAAAGACCGGTCTTTAGTTTCTCATTGTGGTAGCTTCATAAAATTACTTTGCGATTATAGTCGTCAATATAAATGCAGCCGCAATATCATCGCATGCGTCACATTCGCTTCTAACTCGTACTACTCTCTCATACTAATCTGTGTTTTTCCGCTCCCCCGCTCCCCATACGCTAACAGAGCAACAGGCGACAGTCACGATACCCGGCACTAACCTCTCGATCCCACTAAGCGCTTTGACCGGGAACCAGCAAATGATCACTTTCCGGATCGAACATAACAATCCCGGCCGGATACAGATCCCGACTAGTCAGGCGATATCGATACCGACTCGTCGGGCGTGCAAGTGCCGTGGCGAGTGTGGCGAGCGTGGTGCCAACGGTGGTGTGCAGTTGGCGGGTGTTGACAACAAGCAGGGGGGGAACAAGGATGGGAAACAGCCCGCGAGTCCCGTACAAGGTTGGTTTTAGGGTTCAAGTGGGGATGGAACTTAAACGGTAATAATGCTAGTATGGGTAGCTAGTACGCAAATTTTATTAAATAACGTGATTTTTCGATTTTATTTATTAAATAACGTGCTATGTTGTTTACTAAGTACGTTTTTGCAGAAAAATGTATAAAAGTAAAATGTTGCGTTATGTCTATTTTTTTACTTGGTTAGGATTTGTTCAATTAACTTTTTAAAAAAATTTTTTGAACCGTTTTTTGATGTATATATAAGTTTCGAAGTAGTATATTCTAACTCTCTTAAAGCAGTGTACACAGTAACACGTTAGAGATTAGTTCAAACTAGCGTCTTGAATACACGAATCGCTTACTGATAATTTAAAACGGTCACTTACTGTGTAACGAAAGGGTTCAATTTACGTTACGACACCGTCCTTCATTTTGCAATAATAATTATTGTAGTAAACATAAATGACAGAACAAAGAATATACATCGAAAAGAGTTATTATTAGATAACGATTTTGAAAAATATGAGTTCCATCCTCACAAAAACAATTCTTCTTTTCATCTCCCAGCTTTTACTTATTTTCGCATTTTCGTATTCATTTGCTTGGTGTATCATTTGATTATTATACCATGTCTTGTGTACTTGTTTAGAAACACATGCACACGGTCACAATTATCACACGGCATCGCAGATCCGACTATCCGTGACGCAATTCTTAGGCCTGCATTCTAAAACAAGACTCAAGCGTTGATCTTTACTTAAATAGAGTTATAAAGGGAAAGCGCTCTATACGATCAATAGCGCCATCCTTCTCTAACTCAATTTAAGTACAGATTAACGTAACTTTCCAGAATACGGGACGGAAAATTTAACATTTGCAATTATATGAATTAACGCACACGACAAATAGTCCAGTGCATGAAAAACCCGGGGCTTTCGGGTGGTTTGCCCAAAAAGTGTGTGAAAACAATTAAACGTTTGCTTCAACGCATTCTTTAACGGAGACAGCGCACATTTTGTTCTACAATCTGCATTCGTTATTATTTATTTCTGGTAATGACAACAGATTTCGATTGAAATACAGGGCTGAGGCGATAGTGCTGGACGTTACAGTTCTGCCGAAAGAATGAACGAAGACGTGCGTCGTGTTTGTAGTGTCTGTGAAACATCCGCGACCGACTATTTGTGCGCCGCACACTCGATGACATAAAAAACGTGCCGTTTGCGTAGCACCTTAGCTTGGTTCAGTTTCATAATGCACCATCGTATATTGCACATACACGTTTTTGTTTGCTCAGTTGTATAGAGACATCAATTGCAGTGTTCAAATCAATGACGACACTGGTGGTATTAAGGCTTGCAGTTGTAATTTTTGTAGGTTAAAAAAGTGTTCAACTAAATGTAGAAATGCAGGTTATTGCTTTATTACCTACAGTATTTTAAAATAATCTAATATTAACGAAGATTCTTTATTTATCTCATATGAATTATACAGTTTCGCTGTTAAAAGAAAAATTTTCAAAATACAGTTTTTAAAGAAAAATCCTTTGACTAATTGTGCTTTAAAACATTTGGATTTGGACATACAAAACTTATGGATTTTAAAAAACGCATCACGAATGTTTGGAGGATAAAATAACCAACTGAGGATGGGTAACAAACAGCGTTCTCTCAATATGTCTCACCTATCCATCTCGAACCCGCCTGAAACTTGTTAATTATGGCAAACCCCTTGACTACCGTGCAGTAGGTTATGCCAGTTAGGCTGTTCAAAAGACTTGTATTGTATAGGTGAGTGGTCAGCTTTTTCTGAAATCAACTATAGTTATTGGCCACAGGTGGCTAGTTGTATCGGGCAATTTGAATGTTCACGGAGTTTAAAAAAAACATGGAACACTAATTACACAATGTATGCACTGGGCCCGCGTTGATTACTCAGGCCTATACATACACCTTTACGGATAGGCCAGGAGCTCTCTCGGTGAAGACTTGTTAATGAACTGATCAAAATCCACTGACATTTACAGAGAGCCACTTAGTTTCATATTAAGCCAGGAGCTTGTAGTTATTGTACTAAACAACTGATGAACATACTGTTTGTACTGCCCAGGGATTGGACCTGGAACCCTTGGTGCAGTAACTGTCTAGACCATTACATCGCATGTGTCGATACGGTTCTTAGTGTGGTCGTTATCCCAGGAGCGGGTGTGGCGGTCCGTGGCGTGGGCGGCGTAGGCGGTGTGGGCATGGTGCCGGTGCCAGTGCAAGTGCCGGTGTCGGTGGCCAACGGGCACACGGTCTACCAGACGGTACACGTGCCTATGCACGCGCCACACCATCTGCAGATCATACCGCAGCTGCAACAGGTGATACGAATATAGATAAGAATAATATCCCTCGCGTCGGTGGCTCAGTGGTGTGGACTGTCGCCTTCCTACCGGGACGGCTGAGGTTCAAATCCCGACACGTACCAATGTATTTTCGAATTTTCGAAAAATATATGTACGTATCCGACGCTCTTACGGTGAAGGAAAACATCGTGAGGAAACCTTCATGCACGCCTGCGAAGAGATTCGAAGGTTGTGTGTGAAGTCGTCCAATCCGCACTAGGCCCGCGTGGACGACTAAGGCCTAATCACCCTATACGGGTAGGCTCGTGCCCCTCGGTTGGGACGTTTAATGAGCTGATGATGATGATGAAGTTTATTATATATTATTTATTAGTTTGTTCTATAATAATGTATGTTGTAGTGTGTACCTAGTATATGTACTATTATCGTATAATTATGTAGTTATTTAGAATACCGTTATTACTCGTTTTGCACTTGCCCACTTACCATTACGCATTATTCTTTCATCCAAAGGTTGCCTGGAAGAAATTGCTAACTAAGCATTTAGGCCGCCCACGTTGTACTTTTTTTTTTGCAATTCGTTGTTTTGTATCATTTTTTACGTGCAATGAAGTATTTTTTATCATTGTCTTTTATCTTTTCAACATATCGCAGTCCACTGCTGGACATATGCCATTTTGCGCCAGATATCCCGGTCCACCGTTCCGGTCACCGACCCGCTTGCCTAGCGCGGTGACTAGCATTTACCCGCCATGGGCAGCGCGAAGGAAAAATATTTTTTGACGAATATATTACATTTATTATTCAACATAGTTTTTAGACAACGATGATAATAAAATATAACAGATGAAACTGCAGCATATAACAAAGATCGAACAATAGAATAAAATTGATACTCAGCAGTAAAAAAAATAAAAAAACCCGATTGCTATAGCTAAGCACTGAAGGAAAACAAGCTCTAGCATATCATGCAAAAATTATATACATTTCATTTACTATTCTACGTTTCAAAAAAGGCAAAGTAGTTTGTTATTATCCTAATTATTTCTCCATTTATGAACATAGTTTAAAATCCATTTATAAATGAGTCAACCAATGATCTCGCGTGTCGCTCTTTCGCTTTCACTTAGCTTCACTTGCTGAATGAAACTAGACATCAACTACTATAATAATTAACCTATTGTCTATCAAAATGTTGAAAATAATTATACACTTATTAAATTTGAATCATTGTATAATACACTTATAATTGTTTGAATCAAATTGTACCAATTCCCGGATGTTTTTATTTTATTTTCAGATGCAAGCGCAACCTCAAGTCGCTAACGTGTTAACACCATCGGGGCAAATACAACAAATACAGATTGCATCATTAGCCAATGTTCAGGTATGCTAAAAAGGCGTATCTATTTACAATATAACTGGGCTCAGCATGTAGACTTAGTCCTCGTGTCTTTCTAGAAATGCACACTATTTCTATGAATGGCTGGAAAAAATAACTCACAAACATAGCATCTACTAAATCCGAAATTCGTTGGTTCGAACGTCTCTAAAAGTCACTGTGTGCATTTTTACCAGCCTTTTATATATATTATATATTCATAGAAATATAGTGATTTTATAATAAAACATTCTAATCAACACTAACAAACAATGGATGGAAATCTAAAAAAATCTAGCACCATATTTTTTCGATTACGTATCAAAAAATATTAAAGGTTAAAATTGTTTAAAAAATATGACATATAATGTCTGCATTGTGTCAGTTAACAACTGATAAAAACTACCAATGCCATGTGAAAGTCTATCAGCTGAGTGCAATAGTTTGATAACTAAATAGCAATAAAGCTTGTAGAATGGTTAGGAGTTTATAAGAGAGAGAATACTTTGAAAGCATGCTTTATGATTTAATCCACGCGCTTTGATTGCTGTATATAAATGCTGGGTTTTGGTTTGGCGCAGCAAAATGGCGGGGCGCAGGCGACGGCGAGTGGGTCCAACACTCCGGCGACGATCACGTTGCAGGTAAACGATTGTAATAATGCTAATCTAAATATATATAACTCAAGGGAGACTGACTGACTGACTGACATAGTGATCTATCAATGCACAGTCCAAACCACTAGACGGGTCGGGCCGATGGCATGTTGGTAGATGGTATGAAAGAAAGAAGAAAGAAAAAACATTGACCGTAAAATAAATACATATTATATACGCAATCACAAACTATATTGGCACACAGAACAGTAGAAAGTTATAAATATAGAGAAAAGAAAAGCAAGTAGATACGGTCAAAAGGTCCCGCCTCAGCATGACGTAGGCTTCCGCTAAGAAAGGATATTGAATAATTTATATCCCCAAGGGGATAAAATGGGGGATGAAAGTTTGAATGAAACTTTGTCAATTTTAAACCGATTGGGATGACATTTTGCATGCATAAAGCTACTGTGACGAAGAAGAAAGGATTTTGATAAATTTCACCCCTGAGTGGATAAAATAGGGGATGAAAAATAATACTTTTTAACGCGAGCGAAGCAGCGGGCAACAGATAGTCATATATGTTAGTTTTGATTTTTTGGGAGCTTAATTGGTAGTTTCATTCAAACAGTCATCATCTACGTCCGCTGCAGAACGAAGGCTTCTAATGATTTCCACGCGGACCGATCTTTAGTAGTCGACATCCATCTGTTACCCGCCACCTTTACGGTGTCAGTGCATGATATTTGATGATTGATGAAAACATCGATATCGATGATTCTTCAACGGCCTCTTTGCGAATACAACAGTTTAAAAATGATTCAACATACTGTCATTTGTCGGATCGAAGTTTCTACTACTACTTCAATATTGTCGTTTGTCGGATCCAAGTTTTTACTACTAACAATGTCGCATGTTCACTTGTACTAACACTGCATCCCCAATCCAATGCTGCTCGGACAAGGCGGTGTCTAGTCCAGTGCAAGAGAGTGTTCAGCAGCCGCAACTGGTGGCGAGTACGGCGGGCGGACAGCAAGTTACCGTCATACCAGCGCCGAATGTACGTTCTTGAAGGTTATCGCGGGATTTACTATAGAACATCTGTGGTTTCTAGGAAGGAATATTATGTATTTTTTACCTATACAATGTTGACCCTTTGACCAGACTTTTGCTTAGAACCAGGTGACGGACATGGGATACTTTTATACTATTTTTGCCTTTCTGTGACATTAAAAATTATATTTGAGGCAGTTGAAGATTATGCTCATTAACCTTTTAACCGTCAGGATTCCAGAGGCAATAGAAAATTGATTATTTCTGTTGGATATATCCGTCAGAGGCACACAGTGGACGAAAATTCGACGTTGACTATCAAAGCATTTTTTTAAAATTAATGGTTCTGGATTACATTTTTAAGTTTAAAGATATCTTGAATACATCAAAACATTTACTAATATAGTGTTACCGAACCTGGATACGATGCTAGCTCCCTATCAGACATCGATAGGGAGCTAGCATTTAATATACATGTTATGCCAGATGCCGACGATTAGCGGTGTAGGCGGAGTGAGCGGGGTGGGCGGAGTCCAACTAGTGCCGGCGCTAGGACTGCCGGCTGTACAGCTCGCACAGTTGCACCAGCCACAGCCGCAGCCTCAGCCGGTTATAGGTCAGTATTTGTAGACATTTTTGCTGCTTTTTGAAGTTTACGAAGATAAGTTTGTTCAACCGAGATCTTGGAATAGATTGCTGAATCAGATAAGGTTAAATATATGTCGGACAATTGCAGACTTTAGCATACATTTCTGTTTTTATTACCACTGTTCAACAATGTTAGGTATTAATATACCTGGTACGCTAATCTACTACGTATTGGCAAGGCATCAGATTTCGTTTATTGTTTGGTAGAGGACCACGGGCAGGTAAGGTTGGCTTGTACCCCTGAAAGCTGTATAAAAATTTAGGATAAAGCCTCTGGTTTTGGCTGTACCTATTATGAAGCTTCAAAGTTACCCTCCAATCATAATAAATATTGGCAAGCGTCAGATTTACTGCGTCGGTCCCTTTTAATTTCTATTTAATTAATTGTTTCTCCATCTAACAAGGCTCTAAGTCTTATCCGGTCTCATCAGAGGCTCGCCCGCTGTTCCCCAACACATCTATGTTCCATGTTAATACGGTCGGTTTCCGCACTTAGTCCGTGCAATGGACCATACGTGAGCCATGGCGGCCTGCTGGTCACTCCAGCCAGCCCACCTCCCTCCATAAGCAGATCAGTCTTCCTGGTCTTCTCAGGGCGTCCGCAAGTGTTACCGGTGACCCGATAGTTTCCCTGCGGGTCTGGGCTACGCTTGTGCACCTAAGGAGCGCATGCGCCACCGTTTCCTCCCCAACACAAACCACGTGACGGGGAAGTTCGGTCGAAAAATCCATTCGTATTAACCCAAAACGCGCAGACCTCTACTTCATAAAATAAGTGTGTAATAAGTTGCATGGCACCATCAATACACAACGAAATCCCGCAATATATAAGAAATGTAAACAGTTATCACATATTTAAGACTGAAATCAATGGCTTTCTTACCAAAAAGGCTTATTATGACATAAACATATTTTTAAATGATAAAATTACCAATTTATTGAATTTGGCATTTTATTTATATAATTTATCTTTTGTTATTGTTTTGTTTGATAAAGGTGCCTATTATTATTATTATCATAATGTAATTAATTTTGAAGACACCTTTTTATGTAATTTTGATGATTCCATTTTATGCAATAATTTAATAATTTTATTTAGTTATATATTCATATGCCTATGGCGAACCATGGACGTTCCTACTGTTATTTTTCCCTGTATTACCCATGTTTATGAATTATTAAATACATAAAACTCCAACACGCAGGCCAACAGATCCAGCAGGACCCTAACGAGCCGGGCAAGTGGCAGGTGGTGACGGTGAGCAACGCGAGCAACAGCAACAACTCGGGCAGCAACTCGGGCGGCGAGTGCGAGGCTAGTAAGGCGAGGGCCGCCAGCCCTAATGGAGGGAAGCGGCTGATGAAGCGGGTCGCCTGCACTTGCCCTAACTGCGATCAAGGAGAGAAGTAATAATAAATTATATATTATTATAAATATCTCGCACCTTTCATATTATAGGGGCACAATTCGAAAAACATGATTGTTGGAAAAATGCGTTTGAAGATTCTTGAGCGCTTCTGTTCTCACAAAATCATTCATAAATAAATTAAAAAAATATTTGCAAAACAATAGAATATTATAAGAGTATCTCCATTAGTTATTATGAATTACTTATCGCATATTAAGTTTATCCTAGCATTATTAAAACGACACACTTTACTCGGAAATATGAAAAAGGCATAAGTTATTCTGACTCCTTCTATCAAGAGTGTCATGTATGTGATGATTTTGGGCCCATTAATAAGTAAAACTACTTGTATAAAAGGTGCGATTATATTATATATTATATTATATATATAATATATAATATGTGCTGTTGGCTTCGGCCCACACATGCCTTCCAAAGAACCGGGCCACTATTTGGCCAGTGTATGTTAAGGATCTCGAAAACATAAATAATATGACCTCCATTCATACTTTAGATAAACAATTAACTAACTAGAGGCACAATCACGAAATATCCATGACGACCCATTTGGTGTAGCGGTTGAGACTTTTACTACTACACCAAGGGTGCCGGGTTCGATCTCCGGGCAGTACAAATATGTGACATGTAGCGTGCGACGTGATTATGAATGCAAATGTTGCCCAACTTTTAGTTAGTTTATTGTTTGTATCTAAGATTCAGATAGAAAACCTGAGTAAATATGAAAATCATGCCTAAACTTAAGCATAAATAAATGATACTTCTTCCACCTCTTTACAGTCGGCTGGTGGACCGTAAGAAGCAACACGTGTGCCACATCCCGGGCTGTAACAAGGTGTACGGCAAGACGTCGCATCTCAGGGCCCATCTCCGGTGGCATTCGGGCGAGCGGCCGTTCCTATGCAATTGGCTGTTTTGCGGGAAGAGGTAAGATTATAATTTTTATATGAAAGTAGTTGACGAGGTGAACTCTGAGGGACCTTTCAATCAAAACAGATAAGATTGATCTTATTTTATCGTGTAAACATTTAAATTGTGAAATAAACATGTGGTCATTTATAATAATTACGCATAAGATTATTATCCATAACAAATAAGCATAATTATTCGATTCATTTTACTGATTAAATAACCCTGTGGTGATTGCACCACAGGGGTACTGTCTCGACCACGAGACGTCTCGAGACGTCGGCTTTTACACCAAGGGTTCCGGGTTCGATCCCCGGACAGTACAAACATTTGTGTACATGAACAAAAAAAAATGTAAGTGTGTTTATCTGTTGTTTAGTACCCATAATACAGGCTTCACGCTTAACTTGGGGCTAGATGGCGCTGTGTGAATGTCTGTGGATATTTATTATCATTTATATACGTATTATTACAGGTTCACGCGATCAGACGAACTGCAGCGACACCGGCGGACGCACACGGGCGAGAAACGCTTCGAGTGTCCCGAGTGCAGCAAGCGGTTTATGCGGTCCGACCATCTCGCCAAACCGTGCGGATACCAAAGAATGGATTAACGGTACGAATAGGAATTTATGTTAATATTTTGTTAATTTACACACAAAGAGTTGTAAAAGTTTACATGTTTTTTTAAAGGGTGAATACCTATATGGAATGTTGTTATCAGTGATGTGTCATGCAAATAGTACTTCGTATGAAAAATCACTATAATAGTAGAATAGTTACTACAATGATCCAAATCTAATCTAAAAATGTTATGTAACACTTTGAAAACTAATTTTAAATTATCTTAACACTTTGACCGCCAGAAGCGCCTTAAATAATAGAATTTCCATTGGAATGTGCGGCAGAGTTTAAGTATACTAAGATTAATTTAATTTAATAATAAGAGCGTCGGTGGCTCAATGGTGTGGACTGTCGTCAGAAGGGCTGAGGTTCAATCCGGCACGTACCAATGTGTTTTCGAATTTTTGAAAATATATGTACGTTATCCGACGCTCTTACGGTGAAGGAAAATCATGAGGAAACTTCATGCTCGCCTGCGGAGAGATTCGAAGGTTATGTGTGAAGTCAATCGGCACTGGGCGTGGACGACTAAGTCCTAATACCCTATACGGGTAGGCTCGTGCCCCTAGTGGGGACGTTTAATGAGCTGATGATGATGGATGGTCCCTAACAAATTACACTTACAGCAAGCGACGTCAATGTACTCCGACTCGGGACGATAGTTGCGAAGAGAAAATGACCCTCACGATCGAGACGATCGCGGAGGCGGACACCGAAGAGAAGCTGGTGATGCTGCGTCCCGGTGCCAAGATGGAGCCGGAACACGTGGACAGCTAGGACGAGGACAGCGACGAGTAGCGTCGCTGTAAAACATATATACGTGCGTGCAGGTACGCCTGATACTAGACCTGTGATGGATACTCAACTTACTTTTTGCTTATATAAAGCTAAATGGTGAATATCGCGATAGTTTTGGACCTTACAGAAGTCTATTAATTCGAAGTATCTATGTCGCGATAGATCCGGAACTTTCAGAAGTCTTAATGTGAACATCTACGACCATGACGTCAGAAAGGATACGCCTGAATGGTTAAATAGTAACGACACTCTATGCTGTGTGATAGCCCGAAGTTTTGTGTATAATTAGAAACATACTGTCTATAAAGTTAAATGGTGTAAGCCGATAGGCCGTTTAAGGTTAGATAACATCGCCAATAAACTAAAGTTGTGTTGTCAGCTAGTGAGATAGTAGCGTCGTATATAGTGTAGTGTTCGTGCGTGCAGGTACGCCTGGATGACTAAATAGTAAGGGACCTGTGACGGATACTCTACTTACGGTGTTTCGTGCTTATTTAGAGACGTCAACTGTGTGGAAAGCTGATACTAAATGGTGTATATCCTGATGGTCTCCATACTAGAGAACTTTAAGATGGACAGATCTCTAACATGCTTGATTCCGAGCAAAGTAATGGTACGAAACTACAGGATAGTATTATTCGTCAGTCTTCAACTAGCTCTTTCAGTAATATCTGCTGCAGAAAGCTTAAGACGAAAGCTGCTATAATAAGGAACGCGTATGCGTGGGCTTGCAGTCAATTGGTATGCTTCAGTTTGCAATGGAGTCAAGCTTTTTAAAGATCCGTCTGTGTAAATGAAGGATTTGTGACACAAAACATCGGGATATAGCCATAGCGTTATCCTAGAGTAACGCAAACCCACAACTTAACGTTACCCTAGGACAACGTAGACCCGTACTTTGGCCTATGGTTACATAGACCTATAGGTCTATGTAGGGTTTACCATAGGGTAATTTTAGGCTAAAGCCTAAAATTACCCTATGGTAACGAAGAATTATATCCTAACATTACCCTACGGTAACGTAGACCTATACCATTACATTAGCCTTTGGTCACAAAGACCTACACCTCAACATTACCATACGGGAACGTAGACCTATACCCTAATATTACCCCCTGGTAACGAAGAATTATACCCTAACATTACCCTATGGTAACGTAGACGCCCTAACAATACCCTAAGGTAACGAAGACCTTTACCGTAACATTACCCTATGATATTATAGATCTATACCATAACATTACCCTATGGTAACGTAGACCTATATCCTAAGGTAACGAACACCTATAGGTGTTCGTTACCTTAAAATTAAAATGTGTAGTTAGGTTAATGTTAGGATATACCCTAACATTAACCTAAAGTAACGAAGACCTATACCCTCCCCTATATCTCCTATACCTATTACTCTATGGTAACGTAGAACTGTAACCTTACGTTACCATGTAGGTAATGCAAGGGTGTCATATCCGGAGAGTTCACGTTCTAGCAGGATGCTCCACTGTGTAAAAAGTTATTGAACAATTTTATACAAAACATCACATGTAATTAATACCTGCCATGGAACATATTTCGCTTGTATGCAGTCGCGGTAAAACTATAGACAATCTTTTGTTCGTCGAAAGTCTGCGAAACAAACGAGCGGTTAAACGCTATTTTAAAAATTATTACCTTGATTTTACTATCTATAAAATACTTTAATGTTAAAAAGCGAATTTGAAACTGGACTATTTTTGGTCTCTACTGTAATAAATCATGGAATTTGTGGGGTATGCAGACTGTTTTAATAATACTTTTTTACCGACAATTACCAGGCTATTATTGTATGAATTACCTTTTATTATGGCATCTAATAACAATTGTGTGAAAAATTATGAGCTATTTTTATTCTACATGATTTGTTTTTAATCTTATATGATCTATACAATGTGGTAGTAGATTTTTAACTACATACAATTGAAGGAAAATATCCTTTTTTTAATTTTCAAGTATTAACTACATACCAGTGGTATTAAAGCTCATATTCGGACACGTGTTGTTTTTGTTGTTAATTACATTTATTTGGATGATGTGTTATTTATTGTTTTAGAATATTTGAAGCCGCCTGATAAGAATGTTAATTTAAATGTAAGGAATTAGGTAATTTCTCTTGTGTATAATCATTTTAAATTTGTCGTTAGAAGGGGTGTTAGAAATATTATTTCATCTGTCTTGTCCTTGTGTCATATATAGTTAAAAGTTTATTAAGTGATAAAAAAACATTCGTTGTTATGGTGATAAGTTTCATTGTAATTTATGGAATCCAGGTGATTGGTTAAAATGTGTAGTTTATTGTAATACTGGGTTTTTAAATGCATAATACGAAATTAATACTGTTAGATAATGTTTCGTCTTGTCATTCAATTTAAAATAATTAGTGTCATATTAAAATTAGGGAAGTGAAATGATCTGTGATCGCATTTGTTTTTAAATTGATGGTAGAGATTGTCGATAATATTGTAAAATTATGTCTTGTATATTTATGATATCTGAACTTTGTAAATTTCTTAGTTCATCTTTGTCTAGCCTGTGGAATTAATTATAAAACAAGGGAGTTTTAGATCAACCGTGCTTAACTTAATTATTTTTGTAAATTACTATTTGAGTTCACTTTTGATTGCCACAGATGTCTGCCACAAAATTTTTGGGCCATTGTGTGAGTGAAGTACTGACTGACATAAATACTTCTGCCTTATGCCGTTTGCTCATAGTAAAATAGACAGTTTGTAGGTACCACTGCAGATTTTAATGCACTTAAGTCTAATGTGAGGGAATATTGATTATACTAAAAGACTTTTAGTATCTTAATGTCAATTTTTAATTGACTCAATATGAAGTGAAATATATTAGGTAATAAATTAAGATTTTTTATTTCTCATCTAGACTGAGACATTAGTATAAAATGTAGTTATCATATTCTAAATACTACAATCCTACTTTACCAACAAACGTAACTAAGAAGATGGCGGCATAGGCTAAGGAATAAGAGGTTTTATAAGGAAAAATGTATTCATCAGTGCGATTGTTAATTATACCTATAAATAAATTCAATATAAGTCTGCTATTACAATTTTTACAAACACTGTTTTAAACTAGGCTTGAATATATGAGATTATACTGTTTACACATTTTCATAGCCAACGATGCCCTCTATGTGTATATATTGCAGTAATCAAGAAATGACAATTTGTACGCGATTCTAAATAAAGCAACGCATCATCGAATCACTTGTGGGTCCAATGGCTTACATACTCTCTGTAAATATAGTTGTAACGCTTGTACAGTGTATAAAATGTAAGTTTGTAAATAATTTTATTGTTGACCCGTTAATAAAAATATTTTTACACTACCAATGGATTTTACTTATAAAAGTTACTCATTCATGCATCCTGTGTCATCCATGAGTATAGTCAATTGCAAGAAATTGGTTATTTGACACCACTAACCGTTGACGTACTTTTTATGAACTGTCAAAAAGGAACGTTTCTATATTTTGTATGAGATTAGTGATATGTGACGTCATTGCTCACTATCATCAATTGACCTAACATTTATTGGTTTCATTGTATTTAAAAATACGATATTGCAAATAAACAGAAGTGATCAATGAAACAACATATCAAATAAGTTATAAAAATAAGGTTTGGTATTTTATTGCGGATGGTGAAAACTACTGAATTGTGAAGGGTCTGTGGTTAAGCGAGGAAATTATTGGCAAATCCTTCACTATCTGTGATTAAGCCTTATAGTCCAATGGACTTTCACGGCCTGTTTAAGTAAGTAATTTGCTTTGCTTAGTTTGGGAACCCCTTGAAATTAAGTGATTTTGATAATTTTAACACTTGTAAGCTATTTCTATCTTAATTTTAAGTCCGTTTCAATAAATAGTTTTTATCTTTTTTTCAGAGATGCCTTATACGAAGTTGATTCCGTTAAACAGGATTTTTAAGATTAATTTCGAATAATAGTGCTTAACAGCCAGTTAACAGCGTTTTAGCTAGTGAATGGCCGAGTATGTAAGCCCTCTTTGAATGAGGGGTATCGATCGGCCGGGGGTTCAGCACAAGGTCAAGGGTGGCGCGCATCGACCGGGTCGCGGGGTTATTGCTCTACATGTTTGTTTAACCGGGGTTTAACCTTGATAGTACCACCCTCCGATTCTTTTTCTAGTCGATATGTAAGTATTTATCATAAGTCTGTTTGTGTTCTACGTATATAAGTTATGTATTTACAATTAAAGTATGTTTATCCGTAGTTTAGTACCCATATTACAGGTTTATGCTTAGTTTGAGGCTAGATGGCGCTGTGTGAATGAATTTATTTATTTATAATTTGAACTTAATATGATAATACGACCATGGGCTAATTAGATCGCCCTTTCATTTGCTATACAAAGGTCCTTGAAACTGCTCAAAGATGGACAGTTCGGGTAAGACAGTAGGTCTATTGTCTAAAGGGCACCACAGTTAGAGACTGCTTCTGATTATTGTGATAACTTACATAGGCAAATGCGCAAACGATTCGGATGTTTGATACCGCTACCCATGGTCACTCACAACTACGACGAAGCAACTAGTAAGCGCCATCTAGCCCTGTGATATAAACAACGGATGAACATACTTATATATAATTTTTGAAAATACATATAATACATAGAAAACACCCAGACCAATACAAACAGACATGTTCATGCACACAAATGATTGTACTGCCCGGGTATCAAACCCTGTGCGCTGCCAACCTTTCATCATCATCATCAGCTCATTAAACGTCCCCACCGAGGGGCACGAGCCTATCCGTTTAGGGTGATTAGGCCTTAGTCGTCCACGCGGGCCCAGTGCGGATTGGACGACTTCACACACAACCTTCGAATCTCTTCGCAGGCGTGCATGAAGGAATCCTCACGATGTTTTCTTCACCGTAAGAGCGTCGGATAACGTGCATATATTTTCGAGAATTCGAAAACACAGCGGTACGTGTCGGGATTTGAACCTCAGCCCTACCGGTAGGAAGGCGACAGTCCACACCATTGAGCCACCGACGCTCCAACCTTTAAAAAGGAATAAAAGGAAATATTGGGCATGAGGTATTAAACCTCCAGCTTATTAAAATTCCATCCATATGTGGTTGGCGTCCCCGTATTCGGACGAAAAGTTTCTCATCTACTTTAATAATGCGTACGGCAAATGAAAAGGATGGTCTGCCTGCGTCTGTTTAAAAACGTTTAAATAGTATTTTCCTGGGCAAGCTTGGATCATGTCACTTCCGCCAGGATAGCTTGTGTTCAAGAACAAGCCCATAGTAACTAAAAAATAATTTAATCCAGCAGATACAGAGTTGTCGTAGATAATGGCCCTTCTAGCACAAAAATTCAAGATCTTACAGAATAAAAGTAACACTCTTAGTGCTCAATTAGCCTGTCTTATTGGGCCGCAACCAGAGAATAATTACGATGCAATTTAGAGTTAACAATCTAGTGCTACGTACGTGATGGGTAACTACGCTTTAGCAATGATTTACAGAGTGAATACGCTGTTCTTGTAATATCAATATACCTATTTGCAGTTTTATTTTAAGGGTGGTAGAGTTACCTATTGTTTGATACGGCCAGCTCTGTCAATGTGAACCAATGTGGTTCCTCACAGAAAACCAGCGTTAAACATAGATTATCGTTGCGTTTCGCTGAGTGACATTATCGGAGACCCAAATCCTCCCTTTCCATCTTTTCATTTCATTGAATTTTCCTCCACCTTTTAAAAGGTAAGCAAAGCATCTTTTGTCCCAACATACAGGTGTCCTCGTTCATTTCTTGAACGATTGATGCTCTACACGTACCTTTGAAATCAAAAGAAAAGTTTTGGTACATCGTTACCTGCGTATTGGCAGGCTCCCGATTTTTTAATGAGGCTCATTATTTCTTTCATCACATTCTATATGAGTTCTTAAGTGCTTCTAGGACTAGATGACATATTCTCAATGCTCAAATATATTTTATTTAAATGGTATTGAAGTGGCAAACATATTTTAACGCTATCCAGAATTATCGATTTTTATAAACTATGTATTTTTAGAACCATATTACTTCGTGTGCCAACATTTATACATAGTGTACACGGTGTGCTTTTGCTTTGTATAGGAAAATTAGAAAAAAAAAAATACGCTATGGACTTTATACCTATAGATACTTACTGGACCTTCTGGACGTTGAACGACAAGCCACTTCTGTAAGTCCTTGTTCAGTGTGCTTATCGTGCCTGCCGACTGTTTTGTTTACCGTTTGTTTTATCTTTCCCCTCCGTGGAGTTGTTCCATTCTTGCAATTTCGAAAATTGTGCATGCAGATCGTATGCGCTTGTTAGGAGATGCGCTCAGATGTTCAGATAGACAAAGGTAGGGAGAAATCAGCAATGGGTGTGATATGCTTGTAGAAAATACAAGCCTAATCTAATAAAAGAACGCTTGCTAAGTAAAATGACTTTATCGACTTGTCCAATTACCATTACCAGAATATTAAGTATTATATGTTTGTACATTTTATAGTATATATTATTAAATCTGTGATTTTACTAAGAATGTTTTCTTAGTAAAATGTATAAACTTTTAAAGTAAATGAATGATGATCGGGATTCTGAGATAAATCTATGTTCATTTCAGTTTACTTAAAAATTATATTTTTATATGGGTAGGTACCTATTTGTGCAAGAAGGAAAGATAAGTTTATAAATATTTGTCTTAATTAACATATAAACTTACCTACGTTTAACTTTATTACATAAAGCCTATGATAATATCATTATTAATGTAAGATACTTAGTATTATTATTGGTAGAGACTAAAATGATATTTTAAAAGTTAGTCTATCTGCAGTTATTTGTATAAATGTAAAAGTGTTGTTCGTAACTGATGTGTGCTGACATAACCCCTCAAATATATTGTATCATAATTAACTGACATTAAAAAGACCTACAGTTAGATTAATAGTATCTAGCTGTAACAAGAAGCGGAATAGTTACTACATTGTGTTTAACTGTGCAAGTAGGCACTTAAGTTTAAGTTATGAGTGGCTGGGCGTCCACGACACACTCGGGAGTAATTTCACAAATGCCCATCTGTTGGTCGCTTCCTACTCGGTAGTTGTAAGGAGGTAAATGCCATGTTTGGTATCGTATAGAAAGTAGAATAAACTGCATATTTTACACAGAATACATTGTTAAGTTTATGTTATTATATTGAATCGATTTCAAATAGGGGCAACACAATTTGTGACTGTGTTTATATACCTGGTTGCTTCCTTCTTTTAGTACCCTACTTTCATCATAAGCAACCTATAACGGCTCACTGCAGCACACTGGCCTTCCCGCCCGCTTATGGGGAAATTAGGCCATAACCCACCATTGGGGTTTGCTCCATATCAGAATTCAAACAGTAATTTGTAGGAAAATTTGAATTCTGTGAATCTAGTTTAATGATGCCATTACTCGAGTCCGTGAAATCGTGATGGTGGTTACCCACCACAAATCGTTATGCTCCAGTTTTGTGTTTGCTTGGCTTTATTTCATTGAAAAATTGCAGACGGAGAGCGAATTTGACCAGGTTGATTTAGAATTTTTGAGTTTTTAAATTGGCAACCAATCGAACATGTAATATGTTATATCGTAGTAAAATGACGCATCCCTCTCCTCTCCATATGTCGTAAATTCACCAATCATCCAAACCAAACATTTTGGTTCAACATTTATACGCGTGGAAAAGGGGTGGAGCTCGTTGCCTGGAGGCGTGTTCCCCGATCACTTTGATTTGGGCAACTTTAAGGCTAGAGTGAACAGGCTGTTCCTAGATATCTATGGCTATGCCTAAATAGAGGCATGATCCATCTACGCCAGCAGCACCGCTTAACATCAGGTGAGATGGCGGCCAAATCTATCTTAAAATCCAAATCTAGTTTTAAGCCAAATTTAGTTTAAATGTTAAAAATAACAATCATCATGAGTATCTATAGAATATCTGGCTCGGTGTCTCGGTGACTTTTTCCGAATGTTTATCAAAGGATCAAACTAAAAAATAACTTATAGAATTGTTACAAACAATGGAACTGTTCGTTCTATCAACAAAATGTCGAAATAACTGAACAGTGTACAACATTAATCGTTGAGTGAGCGGGACCAAGGCACGTATTTTAAAAACTTGGATTATCGATTAGGATCGCGTTTTTGGAACGCTCTATTAAAACCAGACTGAACGATGCTTAATTCATCTCGCAATTGGCGATGGCATTTTCAAAGTGGCCGAATTTTCTCTATCAAAAGCATACGCCTGTATAGGACATCAAGGGCAATGCAAATGATGAACAAAATTTAGTGAAAACAAATTATATATTTTTTAATTTTCAAAATTCTTGAATTTTACTACCTTTAAGCTAAGCTCACGCAAGTCATAAAGGTGTCCAGAAAAAAACAAATATTATTTACCTTATTTAAAATCGACAAATATATTGTTAAAGCCTATATAACTACTAAATCTTACCTCGCTGTCTCTACTCCCGAACGAGGCGTTTCTTTCAGTCCGTTTGTTACATAAAATAACAAGAATTACCATTCTTGGCGTAAGTCCTATTTTTTTGGCTAATTATTTAAATGTTCGTATTCATGGTACATCAGTCCGAGAACGCCTATAAATCATGTCCAGATGCATTTGCGCACACGACTGATTGTGAATGGGGCAACAAGAAAGCCTCCTATGGCCGCGCGCCGCTACCTTTTAATGGAATATCGCGATTAATTTAATTACCACCGACTGCTGCCTAATTACCGAGGCTTGTGTTTTCTGCGCATGCGCCGTATGAGCGTCATAAGTCATTGACTGGTTATGCACAATTTGATCGGCCATCTTTACGCTTCAAGAAGGCGGCAGTTAATTAGATACGTTATAAATGAGGTTTCATTAAGTTAATTTGGGCGGCTATTACAGACTTGTAATCCGCTTCAATTGTTTTACAACATGTGGTTTAATGAAGTCGGTTGTAATTATAAAAAGTTGCTTCAGCACGTAAGAAGGATCTAGTAAAAGGGTTACCTTGTCATAATATTTTAAACTATAACTCAGAAAGAAAAATAATTTATTGACCCTTTCACATACATTTTACAAGTACAACGATGCAGAAACATGAAAGTGACAAAAAGGTCAATAGGACCCGCCTCGGCATAGGTTGGAACGACGCGCACCTGCTTGATAGGAATTTGATAGGAATTGACTTTAAGCCTTTAGTCTATGATTTTGGATTCTAAAATATTTAGATGAGAAGCCATTTGTGGTTTACCAAATGGGGAGTTTATCACATGGGAAGTAGCCATAACAACGGATAGAAGCGCTCTCTCATTAATCCTAGCAATTCATAAAGTATTACTAGGTATAGGTATACAACTCGAGACTAACGGCTTTAGGTGTCTTTCGAAGCACAATAATATCTTTGTTTACCTTCGATCATTTAAACTACAAACAATCAATTGATTCAGGCTATAAGTAATTTTCAAACCAAGCTAGGCTCAAAACACCCAAAGTACCTCTTACAGCACCTGCGGAAAGAGATGTGAATATATATATTTTATAGGTAGGTATATATATGTCTATATCAAATTGATCTTTACTAAATGGCATTACAACGCATTGGCAATCTGTGTGGTTAAAAGGAAAATACTGAATTGGGATCGCGTGAAACAGAAAATATGGTACGGACTTGTGCTTTTGCAACAATACTTCTTTGCTCTAACGTTGAAAATTATGGTACTTAATTTGTAGGGTAGTCAGAAAACTTAGTTTATGCAGGTTAGGTTACTATGCGCCGCGCCATAAGGGCGTTTACACATTGCGATTTTGTGCAACATTCAATTGCATGTTGACATGTTATTTATACACTGTTGGGTAACCACAATCTCTTAAAACAGTATTGTTATAATGATACGTCAGCATTTTTGTATCAGAAAAGACGAAATAATATTATTGTAACACTGTTTTAAGAGACGGCGGAAACCCCCCTGGAAACATAAGCAAATCGCTCGAAATATAATGGTATCGAAATATATATGTATTCTATGGCCACTTCTATTAATGCGTAGATTCACGGTTGTCAATGCACTGGCTATAAGTTAGCCTTTACTATATTATTTTTGGTTTAGTTTGCCAATTTTTATATATTTCTATTATATTCCAGCCATAATTTATACAACTCGATTAACATGGCAAAGCAGTATAATTTATATCTAAGAGAATTATTAGACTTGGATCTAATAGGTTACAACCGTATTGCAGTTGTTACGGTTTCAGACATTACAACAGCACCGTTTATTATCCTGTATTACTCTGAAGCTTTGTCATCATATAAAATCATTAATTCCTATACAAAGTAAAGCCAAAACAACTTTTTTAAAGACAAAAGAATTTTTTATATTACGTATAATAAGAGCATCCGAGTTACAGGTAAAACCGCTTTAGTGACGCAAACAAAAGTCGTTCGCATAGCAATTTAAAGTCGCAGTGTGTAATGGCCTTATACAATAATTCGCGGCAGTTCATGCGATTGAGCGGTGTCTAAGAATGGTCATTTACCCCTTGGGTACCGTCCGTTCATGTTCTGTCCATTATTTTGGCATATGAGGTATAAGCGTTATGGAGGTAGGGATGACAAAGTAAGTATGGAGAGTCTCAGTGTATTAGGTTAACCTTTTAAATGCTAGGGGGGCGTTCAAGTATTCCGTAACGCAAAAGGGGGGGGGGTGTTTGTTGTCTGGTAAAACGTAACATTGCAGCACAAGGGCAAGAGGAGGTACTGGAACAACTTGTTATGTAACTTTTTCAGTTTGTCCACTGAGACTTCCAGACACAAGACAGAACCTTTTGTGACTGTTAGATATAAAATCTAGAAGGGTTTACGAAGGACACCTTAATCCAGCGGCGGACATTCTAGCTGAAATAAAATGGAATGGTCTATTCATGTGTATTCCAGGTAGTATACTGGTTTTAAAGCGTTTTAGTCAGTCCCAAAACATTTACCAACCCTGAATGACCTCCCATACTCATAGCGCGCGTAGAGGCGTCAACGGAGGCAATTTTTATTATGACGTCATTACTTTACGTTTAATGCCTTGCTAAATGTGCCATTAGACACGTAATTCGAGTAAATGACCATTGACATTCTCGTTCTGCATTGTGTTAAACCTAGTATATGTCGACAGTGCTTAAAGACGTTTTATCTGCATAGGCGTTAAGTTCGTGTCCTGGTAATTGTAATGTGTTCCTGAAATATATTAAAGCAAAGAAAAACAACTATTTGCAAGGCATTTAGTTTAGTACTACTAATCACGCCATAGATATCCCAATACAACTGAGATATCTGTGAATCACATAAAAAGCGCGGGAAACATACAAGTTGCGCGCGCAACACAAGCCACAGATAAAATACATTTGTTCCTCCTTATTGAGGAGGTTGGTACGTGGTCGATTCTACCATACCAATTTCACCATAAAAATACTATTATTAGTTTTATAAATAAATATCCACTGACATTCAAACAGCGCTATCTAGCCACTAATTAAGCGTTAAGCTTGTATTACGGGTACTAAACAACTGATAAACATTTGTACACCAAATAGGTCGTGGAGTGGTAGTGAAGATACAAGTATTATTTGGGACTTCTGTCAACGAAGCGTATTTAACATTGAATTAGTTGTTGTTGCCATAAATGTTTCATTGCTTGCTAGCTATGAAATAAGCAAATATATTTTTCATGGTAAATCTAACTTCATGTCTCGCACGGTGAATGCGCGCGCGCCGGCGCGTGGCGGTCGACGCCTTCCCGCGCAGGCTCGATGGAAATCTGATGATTTCGGCTTAGGAGGAAGTAATGTTCTGCCATTGTTACTGTTTATATAGCAGGACGTTGCGACTTGCAGGTCATGTTTTACTTTAGTAACGCAATTTGTATTTGTTTGTCAACGTAAACAAAAGGTAGCCGACGCGATCATTGTATACATGATTGTTATTGGTCATGCATTCTTCAATGTTTGTTCAGTGTTACGAAAATTAACTTGAACGAGTATTGATGCTGTTTGAGACTCAAGGTTTAAATCCCAAAGCCTTAAGTGCGAAATATCCTACTGGTATTTTTTTTTGTGTAGAAAAAATGACGACTATTTTATGAATATAGTGTATGTCATTCGTCCATCTATTGCACTTTACTGCTGGACATAGTTCTTCCGTATTCCGCGTCAGATATCTCGGTCCTTTTTATCCCGCATTTTTCATTCCGCCTCTACCAGCCACCTTTCGGCTGTCGTGGCCCGTGGGTCTTTTGTGCAGAATAATGAATGTGTATTTTTTTAATAAAAAGGTTTATATTTGCAGGGCACAAGCTTTTCCACATAACATAGCTATGGGGAGATTGGCCCGTAACACACCACGCGGATTCAAAGCGGATCATCGTCAAAAGGTGTATAGTCGTCCACGCGGGCCCAGTGCGGATTGGCCGACTTCATGTTTGAATCTCTTCGCAGATCGGGCACGTTTCCTCATGATGTTTTCCTTTACGGTATAAGCGTCGGATAACGTACATATAATTTTGAAAATTCGAAAACACATTGGTATGTGGTTGGATTTGAATCTGCGCCCTAGGTCGTAAGCACAGACATCCGAATATACAATTAGACTGGACAAGCCGCCAAGTTTATAGGCAGTCCCAGTGTCGCAATTTCTATTTGATTGTTACCTGTGAAAAGTTATTATATTTGTAAATTTACTGATTCATTGCGATGATGGCATGTTACAATTGCACAGGATGGCATTTTGGGCAAAAACGGTAATTTCTTCTAATATTCGTGCGTCTTTACTCGTCTCACAGAGCGTAAACTGGCAGCCAGTGTATGCTCGTTGAGCTTACATTTGTCGCACTTAAAAACGCGGCTTGCCCATCTCCTGTATTGGGAAATCTATGGTCGTAAGGCAACAGTCCACACTATTGACACCAATGCGTATTGGTCGGTGTTAGCGACTTCTAGCTATACTGGGTCGGAATCCATCGTGGAAGGCGATTTTCAGACTGAATTTTCGGACCTGATTGTCCGAAAAGAAAGATGATTCCGTGTTTCGGACGTGAAGCTGTCGGTCCTGGCTACAATCTTAGGATGGTTGTCATTAGTGACGTGCAGAGATTATGACTAAAGTATTCAAATTCAGAGACACTAACCCTAAAACAATAAATAATTAACATTTTTGACAAATCGAGTGTTGTTGATGACAGCAGTACGACTCTGGTTCCAAATTTGTAGAGAAAAATGGGCGAATAAGTGGGAATCATTTAAAATGTTGGCGATTTTCCGGGTTGTCTGGATGTGCACAACACTGGTTGTCGTCAACGTCATCAATCCGTACGTCCACCCACGTCCACACAGATCCGTGGTATGATGACCAATGTACTCATAGCCATGGTATGTGCAAAGGCATGTGCCCCACATTAGTTAACATTAATTTGCCTTTATACATTTAATTTCGAAAATTCGAAAACATATTGGTATGTGGCGGGATTTGAACCTCACACGGTTATTTTGTGTAAATAAAAAAAGGTCTGTTTCTAATAAATAACTCTATTTATGTCACTTGAACGGCGTCATTCATAATAAAAACTAAGCAGTTTGATTTACAAGTTTTATTCCTTAAATATATAATCATTTATTATTTTTTATTTAGATTTTCACTATTTTTTTTATAATAGCAATGGTCTTAGTAATTATTAAACTTTACAAGGTGCTGATTTAANGTCTCTGGGTATATACCTACCTAGACGACTCAGTTCCGAGTTTACAACCTATTACAAAGTATTAGCGAGACTTTGTCATTTGAAAAAAAAAACACTTTGTGCCAGCCCTTAAAGCCACACTCTACAGGTTGTTGGCATTTCACTCAAATGCCATTTCTATGTTTTTGCCGTCACTATCAACTATTGCCGTGTTTACGCGGCTATCTGAATACCATTTGCTAATAACTAAATGTCAATTGTTAGGGTGCAATGGATGAGTTGTTTTCGATTTTGTTCGAAGGCATTTAACATTTGTTCTTGCGCTTCCCATGAGCGAGCGGATTGGGCGACATCATGCACAACCTTTAAATCTCTTCATAGGCCTGCGAGGGTTTCCGCGCGGTGTTTTCCTTCACCGTAAGAGCGTCGAATAAACGTATATAATTTAAAAAAAACGAATTTGGTACGTGTCGGGATTTGGACCTGCACACTCCAGATCGGAAGGCAACAGTCCACACTAATGAGCCACCGACACTCTTATCCTAGGATGGTAGACCTTAATTAGGGCCAGATGGTGGATTATGGTTCAGTCTCCCCGTAGTTATGCTGCGTGGAAAGTTAAAGGCTGTTAATTGAATCCGGTTGTCTCTATATACATTTCTTTTTTCGGAATTATATTTGTTCTAGACTTTTTCTGCCCAAATTTTATCTTAGTAGATTAGTTTTTTCCAGTCTAGCGCCACGTTGTTACCGACGATTCCCAGTGAAGTCTGGTTGGCCACAAAAAGCGTGGTAATAAATTCATAAGCGTCGGCGAGATGCGCGGGCGCCGGTGCGTGACGCCTCGGCCGTTGACCGCGTCGCGGGCTCCGACCAAATTTTGAGCTGATGCCGTCGACGCTCTTGCTACTTCGGTAATTATATTTTAAGATTTGTATGTTGGTAACAATGACTCGATTTCAAGGATGCAAATCTCGCTGGGGTCTTTGACCAAGTTTTGAGCAGCTACGAGTATGATTCTTTTATAACGCCTATGTAGTTTTATGAATAAAGCTCTTGATGTTTTTACATAGAAGGTACCCATTTATTCTTTAGTACTTAACAGATAACTGCCCGTTGTTTTGTATCTATAGAAGTAATATATGCTAGATGTTTAGTTTGGGGCTAGATGGCGCTGTGTTAACATATAGGTATATATAAATTGGTTTAGATTATATACGAACGAATGAACTTATACGAACATTTTGAGATTGAGAAATTATTTAATTAAAAGTAAATCAGCAAGTGGTATAGATAACTTCTTTAGACTTTTGCCTTCCTAGCTATTAAACATATTTTGTCTTGTGGCTAGAAGGTTTGATCTATTTGACATGAGACATATACATCATTAGGTAAATTATAAAATAGAACCCTCCTCCGGCAGTCGGGTCAGTTACGAAGTGGCATTAATCGATTTCCAAGTCATTTGCGAGATTAATGCGGAGATATTTTAATCCCAACTATTGCTTATTTCTACGATTAATTGTGAAAGTGAAGGAAAACATAGTGAGGAAACCTTCACACACGCCTGCGAATATATTCAAAGGGTGTGCGTGATGTTGTCCAATCCGCACTGGGCCCGCGTGGACGAGTAAGGCCTAATTACCCTATACGGGTAGGCTCGTACCACTCGATGGGGACGTTTAATGAGCTGGTGATGACGATTAATTGTTTTGAAGAATTTTTTTTTTCATTACATTGAAGAAATAAGCTTATTCATTATAATTTGTTTCCCATCAGACCGACACTGATATCGGGGTCAAGCGAGGCTTCCGAAAGAAAAGCAATGTCTGCAGCCGAATCTAATATCGAATCACGATCGCTAATGCAGTACTGGCCATCTCAAAGAGCACAATGGGAAGTTTCTCTATACAAACTACAGGCGGCATACTTTCCTACAATTATTACACAAATTACACCCAACGGGCCCTTTGTGAAAAAATGCTACTTACCATTGACATTACGGACAAATTCTATGCGTTTAGCCGTTTGATGGCGGCCAATTTATATGGTGCCGTTGGAATATACACAATGTTCATCATCAAACTGTCTAAAACTTTTGCCACCTTTTTCCTATGTTGTTAAGGCAGAAAATCTTTTGACAAGTCTATGTGGAAAAGCAAATGTCGAGTTGGCTCTGTGTAATTTTGCCGACACGAGTTTTCGTGATTTCGTAAGCTTTTTATTCATTTGACGTTTTTCTGTACTGTGTAAAAAGTGTCGCCGAGGTCCGTGGCCTGGGGCCGGAGATTGTGGTCAGATTGAAGTCAATTTCAATTGATGTTTTCAGGTGTGTTTAGTGCGTTTTTGCGAAGTCTAATCCTAAGTTATCCTTTATCCGGCGGCTTTATAGCCCATGAAACATTAAACTAAATTAATGATGATGAATCATTTATCATAATTGATTTGCTTTTTGATGTTTTAGTTTAAAATTATAAAAATGGTAATACATCTTATCACTGAAAAACTTTGAACGTCAACAGATATTCAGCCATCGTAATAATAAAATAAGGCATTACTAATATTAATTGTAAAAATAAATAAATAAAACTGTGAATAAATGTTAGTTGAAGTTAAATATATATTTCTTCTTTCGTGTAAAGTGGTGATGGTTCACCACAATACTCGTTTGTGTTGAAATTGGTGCTTGAAAGTTTAATATTATGAAAACTAGCTTTTTTCATGATTTTCATGGGATTGTGGCCCACTATAGTGCACAGGCTTTTCCGCACTAAATGGAAATTGGGTCGTAACCCATCACGCAGGCCCATTCAGGACTATTGGGTGTTAACGTTAGCCATTTCAAGATCGTCGCTGGACTGACGTCCTAATTTGCGCTTCGAAGGGCGAAATCATCTTTCTTTTCAGAAAATCGGATCTTACCTAATTGAACAAAGTGACTTTTATATGCAGTCTCCCCGTAAGATTAATCATCATTACCTCATTATACGTCCCTAGCGAGGGGCACAAGACACCCCGTAAAGGGTGTATACGCCTTAGTCGTCCACGCAGGCCCATGCAGATTGGCTAATTTCACAATCAACCTTTGAATCTCTTCGCAGGCGTGCGCAGGTTTCCTTACGATGTTTTTTTTCACTGTACGAGCGTCGGCTAAACGTACATATAATTTCGAAAATTGGTACGTGGCGGGATTTGAACCTGAACCCTCCAGATCGGAAAGCAGTCCTCACCAATGAGCCACCGACCCTTCCCGTGGGACTGAAACCCACGATATCCGGTTCACGATCCAAATGCTTAGATCGCTAGACCACGAAGGCAGTTGAAAGACTTAATCGAAGTCAATGGCCATAGAAAGCCGTCGCACGGTCTCGCTTGACCAGGTGTAAGACAGCCACAAGGTGACCGATGGTCAACAATTAGAGGAAAAGAAACCGCAGCTACCGGTGCATGGAGGAGCGTCCGTCGCTTTTCACTGACCATGAAGTTATGGGCTGAGGGAAATTGTAGCATTACCTTTTCTATGGCTTTTTTAGCCCAACAGGGTCCATAACACTGGTTTCAGTTTTTATGTATCATATTATGTACATTATGGTTTGGCAATAAATGATTGAGTATTAAATACCAGTTTTTAACTGAAATGTATACAAAAAGAAATTACTGGGTATAAATGACCTGACATCGGTCGTCTCGGATGTCGGGCGCAGGAAAGAAAGAAAGAAGACAGATTCACATTCAAAATTGAATATGTATAAGCACAGAAATGGCATCCTTACCAAAAATATTAAGATATGGTGCATATATTAATGCATTTATTACGTTATCTAGGATTTAATTACTGGTTAAATAATTACAATAATAAAAATATGCTATGTTTAATTCACTTGAACATATAAAGACGAATAAGAAAGAAAAGGGAAGAAATTTTCGAATAAAAACTTAATTTATTATTGGTGTACAACCCAGTTATTAGATATACCATCAATGCGCTACAGTTGTGTTAATTTCTATCTTCGTTGACACCGAAATCATAGTTTCTAATCTTTGTTCTAAAATAGACTCTAATTTCATTCATAGAATATAAGACGATATGCAAATAATTATTTACCTACATACAATACAATGCAATAATAGTTTATTCTATTGCATACTTGTATTAATATATTTAACAGCATCTGTTCCGCATTATTAATGCAAATTCAGTGGCGTGCACAAAGATTATGAGTACGGTATACAAAGTGAGTGACACTTATCGCAAAACAATAAATAACTTACATTTTTGACAAGTTGAGTGCTGTTGATGACAGCAGATCGAAAATGGGCGAATAAGTAGGCATCATTTAACGTTGGCGTCTAGACGCACAGGGTATGCACTGCTTATTTGCATATATGGAGTAGACGCCTCTAAAAGTGCAGTAAATAATGGAATGTATATTCAGTTATTCCCAGTTTTCAATTAAAATCCAATGAAACGGAACCAAGCCTAAAAACCGTATCGTTACGTAACAGTGAGTCTTCCTTATTAACAGCGGGCTAGCAGCTTTTTTATGAACTTGTCTCTGTTAGCAGCTGATGGTCTTAACAGCTGGTAATGTGGCGAGCGCAGATGGATCTTAGACTTTGGTTTATTACTTAAAACAGGGACTCTACGTTGGCGTGCCTTCTGCAACTAAGTTTAAAATTACTTATCACCTTTAATAGGGTAAGATAATAAATAATACCTTTTTAAGTACTGTTCCAAAAATACTCAATTGAAGGCATTTATTATTGAATGTCTTCATTTGAGTATTTTTGGAACAATTATTTTATGTATGCATTAATATGCATACATAATTTTTTTTTAAATAATTCAAACATGAAAAAATACTGGTCATTATCAGTTAAAAATTAGCATTAAACTCGTGCGCTCCAAGATCAATTTATTACCTAAGTTCAACAAAAACATGATTAAGCAAATGGGTTTATAACGAGGCAGAATAAATAAGTTGCATGAAAACAATGTTACGTTGCTCCTACACGACTCCAAATAGTCCATAGTAAAACACGAGCATGGCCTCAATATACCTTTTAATCAGTTCGTTGGGCGTGAAGCCCTACATCTCGACGGCGATATGATAATCGAGTCTAAAGAGAAAGAGCCGCATCGTGGACTAACTCTCGGTGATATATAACATGAGCGATGTGTCAGAACAAACTGGATGGATGTAAAAAACTGCGCTTTCGTAATTTAGATATGATCTGCGTACTATCTGTGGATGGGCGCCGTCACGCTTGCGCTGCGTCCGATGCTCTTCGCGGGCTGTGGTCTGACTGACAGCGATTATGATCCAATATATTGATATATGATTTTATATATTTATTGTATACAAAAATAAAAGATTCTATCATTTACACACATCACTCAGCCCATCAACTCCTGAGGCTTGTAATAGTTAGTATACGAGTAGAATACATGGCAGCGATTTTATAAATATATTTGTTTAAATACACATAGAATAAAAAGTACATACGATTTTTCCTAAAACCAAGAAAATAATATTCGATCGATACGATACTACATTCAATTATGTTAACATGAACATTCAAAACAAAAACATTGCTCATCACTTGAACGTTTGATAGAAATTTAAACTACGTATTTATGTGCCATGGTATCATATGAATTCATTTTATTTGCAATAATTCATTTAGTGCTATAGATTGTGAACCGACAACTTTCGAAAGTCTGTGGAAGCTGGATGAAGAAAGCGGGTTCCGAGATATCTGCGCAAATTTGGGATACCTATTATCTAGCATATTTGTTTTATATTATTAGTGTACAGACATCAGGACGCTCACCTGGTGATAAGTATTACGCCGGACCATGACAGAATGGCATTGAAGTGGCCAACAACTGATAGACAGTATTATTCTCCTCAATGCCACACTGCACCCAACACTAGAGACAACAAGATGTTAGTTCTTATACCCGGTAATTTCACTAGCTGCAGGTCCTCATCCTAAACACAATAGTGCAAATCCTGTTTTACGAAGCAAATCTGGCACTGCATTTAAAGAAATAGAGAGAATATAACGAATCCTTCGCATTGTGAAATTCATTGTGGCTTCCGCATTTAGCATGACCGAGGCCCAAAACCGTGGCCGTGCAGCGATAAGCACACTCTGCAGCGAGTCGTTAATGTCGCAATGCCTTTATAATATGCTGTCGACGCAATCGTCAGCCCTGATAGATAGTCTAGTCTTTGATGTTAACGTGCTCGAGATGTCCTCGATAGACACTGTACTTGCCTAACAAAAGCTACCTACATGCTATTTGTATTGAATGCAGGGTGTTTTGAATTGAGAGGCAAGAAAAATATCCACATATTATAACCTACTGTTAAATGCTTCACGAGAGTAACTCGACAAATTTTCCTCTCTCATTACCTATCGCAGGCATTAATCTGCTGGACAAAGGTCTAACCTATTCATTTGGCCCCAGATATCCCAGTTTCGCTCATGTAGCCTTCACCACACGAGCTCTCCGGGTGCAAGAATAGAATAGAAAAATACATAGGAAACACTTAATAATACGCTGTATACTCTAATGTGCTGTTCTAGTCCCAATTATCTAGGACCTCGTTTATGCAATTGTTTTTTAATCTCCCGTCACCACACGTCTGAAAACCGTTTATCAAATCTATTTATTAACTACAATAAAATTTAAAATCATAATGGTTAAATTATGAACATTCCAAAATTTCCGGCTTATCGGACCACACGCCTCAAAAACTGTCATCAAGTTGATTTAACGACAATCATTTGAAAATCATTATACCAATTATAATTATTCTATTATTATTTATTTAACTACTAATTGTTCTACTAATTATAACTCATTTTAACTATCCGAAACTTTAAAGTATTCTTCAAAGTTTGTGAATGTAAGTAACGAAAAAGCGAATGAATTAATTATACACGGCGCTAAATAATTACATGTTAAATAGCAACAACATATTCATGTTCCATGTCAGTAATGTAATATGTAAACCCATTTGTATAACTATATGACAGAAGAGTTAACCTATATACGCTACATAATATTTATGTCACGTCACGGGTCACAATGTATTATATATTACTATTAATGTGAAATTACCTGCGCTAAATATTAATATTTATTTGAGCAAGTCATACTAATTTCTCATTAAATTAAATATACACGTATAATAAACAATGCAAAAACTCGATAGTCACTCTTTTATACTTTTTAAATCATTGGTTACAGCGTTTTCTCTTATACACGCAACTTTACAAATACGATATTTTATAACTAAGGTAAAGGTTTGCCATCCCTGCTGTATGTGATAAGATCGTCTGTCCGTCCCGTTAGTAGAAATCACTCATTACCAACATTTACGCTCCACATAGTGCCCGCCACGGTTAACATTGCATTTATGGCCGTTTTCTTAGTTTGCCTCTTTAAAAACCATAAAAAATATGAAAGATGTAAAATACACCAATTATTATGGCTACCTCTGTAGCACGATGATTGTGGAGATGCTAGCGTGTTAGTTAGGTAGAGAAAGAAAGACATTTGTGTATCGCATCACAAAATTAATAAAATATATCCTAAATTAAACTAAAACTAAACTTTGTGGCTCCTAAATTACCACAACTCTAATTTTCAGTAGAGACAATTTCATTATCCGTTAAGTAAGTTAACAAGTGTCGGTGGCTCACTGGTGTGGACCGTTGCCTTCTGATCTGGAGGGCGCAGGTTCAAATCTCGCCACATACAAATGTCTTTTCGAATTTTCGATATTATATGTACGATTATCCGACGCTATTACAGTGAACGAAAACATCGTGACGCAGAAATTAAAACCTCCACAAGTAACCTTTTGCAAGTCGTAAGTCCATCGGGTTGCAGGGCGTCTCTCAGCGTGGAGGGAGTAGAGACTCCGGAACTCGCCTGCTCCAACGGTCATCGGTTCTACCAAAATACGTTACAGGCCCATCGCCACTTATAATTTGCGAATCTGGCAATCTATATCCTACACTTAAGTCTTTTAACGAATGAAATCGTTTCTGATCTTAATTTAAGAGAGACCTCAAGCAATGCCTCAAGCAATCGCTCCATTACCCGGCCGAAGTTTGTCCAACTTATTCTTATAATATTCAAACATCAGGAAAAGTATTCGGGTATAAATAATAAATTAACAACTTCACTCACGTCACTAACATCCATCAAGATGGCAACAATCAATTACGCACATATACTTGTAACCTGTCAGTGAAACCAAAACTCCACTTGGACAACTATCTCTGTTTTTTATACACGACATGAACTTACAAATGCCTCGCTAAGTATCATATCCAAAGATATACATCTCAAAATATTGATTCAATTGAATCTTTGTCAGTCTTCGAAACTATGGAGGTATACAATTTGGTGAGCTAAAAAACTATATGATAGGTATTGTTTCTAGGTCAATGACTTGGATGCCAAGCACGTCGGCGCTCGCATCGAATCGATTCATCGAATACACGAACCTCCACTCGATACGCTGAGAATCGAGATCATTTTGGATCTAATAAAAAAACACAATTGGTGTTGCTTATCGTTCTTTATGAATATAGGAGCTAGGGATCCGTCCGCGTGGAATTCATTAGGGGATGCCTTTATTCATCAGTGAACTGTAATGATGATGTCAACACGTAACCATAATCACCACGGGGGCAGTATTCAGCTTGAAAATTGTTCAATGGCATTCTTGATTTTTTTTATAATTGACGTCGATTAAATTCATCAATACATTTTTTTCTGAATACACGCATTTAGGGTGGTACATAATATTTAGAGAGTAGTACTTCGTCGTCAGCTCAATCAATCAGCGTCGGTGGTATCATTAGTGTGGACTGTTGCCTTCTGATCTGGAGGGTGTAGGTTCAAATCCCGTCACGTACCAATGTCTTTTTGAATTTTCAAAATTATAGGTATGTATGTTAATCCGACTCTCTTAGGGTAAAGGAAAACATCGTGAGGAAAACTGCGCACAGCTAGAATCAAAAGTGGTGCGTGACGACGGCCAATTCGCATTGGGCCCGCGTGGACAACTAAGGCCTAAACACCCTTTACGGTAAGCTCGTGCCTCTCGGTGGGGACATACAATGAGCTGAAGTTGATGACCGAGTCGTCAAGGTATGGTTTCTTGCCGGATTCCTCTCTTCTAAGTGTAAAGACCGCAGTGCCAGATATCGACAAAATTTATTGCATTAGTTGCAATGATCTAATTCCTGTCAACGCCGCAGTTCTGTACAAGTGGACAATCTAATGGCGGAGCTAACAACATTATAGAGTGATCGGTGTTCACCGCCGGACGCGCTAATGCTGGTGCGAGGAATGTGTCGACTGTGTCGTGGGGCTGCGGTTATATGGTGGAGCGCATGTCCCGACTACACAAATGTGTCCCAGTAATATAATTATTGTAATACTAGATGTACTATCAAAAATGTTCGCAATTCGAAAAAAACTTTGAAAAAAAAATTAGGTTTTTTTCGGATGTTAATTCTATTTCATTTTAAATCTAACTCAAATAACATTTTATTTCGACGTTTCGTTGACTTAGGATTAACTGTGGTCATAGGGAGACTGCCGTAAACTATTTTAATATAAACGTGATTGAAACTATCTCTTCAAAATATTGCTGTCCACTGCTGCGCCAGATATCTCCCATTCCCATCCCCAAATGCATATTTTATCTATACCTAAAATGTTTTTTTTTCATGTTATCAATCAACAATTATTTAACTGTGTCCTTCTTCTTCTTTCTTTTCTTTCCTTATTCTTTAAGAATATATATTATGCTTACAATAAGAAGTTTAACCAGGGGGAAAAAATATACTCTTAGACAACAAAAATTTGTGAAATTCCTTTACCTTCTAAGCCAACTTCATGAGCCTGTGGTCCATCCAAGCGAACAACTAACGGGGCTCTGGCGACAGAGAACATGCCGATTTATGAATGTTAGAAACCAATGAAAAAGTGCCCCAGAGAAATGGATTTTTTTAATGTTATTTGTGTGCAGAACGGTCAAGATGCTCACCTGATGCTAAGTGATACGCCTGACCATGACAGAGTGGCGTTGAAGGAGACCAACAACTGATAGACAGTTATTATTCTCTGTCAATGCCACGCTGCGCCCAACACTAGAGACATCGATAACTCTCTTATAACCGGTAATTTGACTAGATACAGGATCTCTGGTGCAAAATAGAGGAGATTTGTGTCCAGCAGGTCTGCGATAGGTTTAAGATTAAGATAGAGGGTCCCGTCCCATTATGTCCCGACCACAGACAATTGTCGCATCACTAGGCCGGCGCGCTGTGATCTATGAGTGATGGCGAGGACCGCGTCCATTACCGCGGCACACGCATGCGCGGCGGCGGAAGAATGCAACAGCCTTAAAAGTAATGCTCACACTTATTGCCGTATGGAATGTGCTTCGGAGATGATAGGTTTTATGATGTCCCTCGTTCGATACAGTATTTCAAATATGTCCGTCATCCGCTGTCTATCTATACATATGAATAAAGTTGGAGTGTCTGTTTGTTATATTGAACCAACCATTTCTTTGCAATTTGAACTTTTGAAAGATGAATGTTTCTCCCGGAAAAACCCTCTGTGGTTTTGAAATAAAAGATCTCTCAATGTCTATGCTGTGTGGGTAGGTCTTGTCCCTGGTCACGAAGGCTCACCTGATAGTAAGTGGTACGCCTCACCATGACAGAGCGATATTGAAGGAGACCAACAACTGATAAATAGTTATTAATTTTCTTCACTGCCGCACTGCGCCCGTCACCCGAGACAACAGAGGTTTGGTCTCTTGTACCCAGTAAATTCACTAGCTACAGTGCACTCATCCCGAAACACAATGATGTATAGCACTCTTATTTCACGGGAAGATACTTCTGGCTCTGCAGTGGTACCTACCTAGAGCGAATCTGAATCGAGTCTACCCCCTAGTACAATAAGTAAAGAGTAGTTATTAGTTCATATATTAAATGGACTAAATGGTGATTTTAAGCCTTACATGCTTAAATCACAACCTTTGCTAAATACCTTTACACGTCTTGTGACAAAGAATAGATTATCCTAGCACCGATCGCCGTACCTAGCCCGTGCGACACTTCTAACATTAAATCTTGCGCGCTCACGTTGTAAATCAGTATATTGGTGCAGTGACGCAAATTAGAATGGTCTCGATATCGTACGTGCAGCGGCGTGGGAGTCGTCCCCCGGTGGGCTCCCACAGTCCGGGGGAACGGCTTTTGGTGGCACAGTTATTGATTGAGTTGGCTACTGGACGACTGGATGTTATGAAATTATTCCTACAAAGTATACACGAAACATTAGAAAAGTAATCTTAAAGTTTTAGAGAAATTATAAGTTCAATATATATAGTATTAAATGATTGTTTAAGTTTAAATAACATTTTATACTAGAAAATCTTAGTGTTACAATAATATATTATGACGGTTTCCCGCGTACAATGCTTATGTCAAGAGAGATATATTAGTGACGTGACATCACTCTTCAATTGATTAGGGATGGGTAGCGTTGGTTGTTTATTTTCCGTTTAACAATGGTTAACTGAATGCACAAATTATTTACATTTAAATTTTGACCTTAATGCGTCATACAATGATTACAAAATCAAAAGCACGAGCACACTACTGTCATTATGACATGTAGCAAGCGACGTGACTATGAATGAAAATTCTGCCCAACTGACGGATAGGCAGACTTTTGCCGCGGGACACTTTTTTAAGTGAGATTGTGCATCTAGTTACATAGTTTATTGTTTAGCTAAGCTAAAATACAATGAATTTTAAAATTACCTTATGGCGTATTGAAATTTATTCCAGGCAACTTAACGATCCCGTGCTGTGTGTTGACAGTTCATAAGAATACAATAATTGGCACCACCCATAGATTTAGAATTACTATATCTATGGCACCACCTTATAATAATTATAATTTATTTGCAGACTTTAATTGACCAGCTTACCTAGTGAATTTCGTAGTCGGACTCACCTGTTGAGGGTTCCGCAGCGGCAAGTAACATAAAATAAAATTATTTTTATTAATTTAGGCAACTGTAGTAGTTGCCTAAATTAATAAAAAATATTTTATTTTAGCTTTAATATGAAAAAATAGCTTTAATATGAAAAATAAACTACACACCAGAAATCGTTCAAACTAAATGTCGTTGTTAGATTTCATGGTCATGAACATGAAATCTAACAACGACATTTAGTCGTTATTTTTATTTTATCAACCTCATAGTTCAGAAATTAGAGGTAAAAGTGTGTCCCTCCCGGACACCACTTTTTTCAACTTTGAAGGGGTCTCCCGCGCAACTGTTCAATTTATAAAAAAAATATATTAGAAACCTCAATATAATTTTTCAAGAGCTACACATTGATACCCACGGAGGACACAGAATACATATTCTTACAAGGTTATGACATACGGACCGGACAGACAGACAAATTTGACGAATCTATAAGGGTTCCGTTTTTTGTCATTTGGCTACGGAACCCTAAAAAGGTAAAAACAACTCGACAATACCTTTTATACCTTTCAATGAAGACACTATTTGAAAAACTGGCTGTTTAATTAAAGTACCTATAAAATACTTCACAGAAGACGAAGAAATAACATAATAATATAAAAGTGCAGTTTCGCTGTAATCAACACTGTTTCAAACGGTGAATGAACCCGTTAAACCATCTTAGACTTTTCTTAGAATTTTTTAAACATTTCACATAACACGGGGCTGACTAATGCAACTAGTATGAGAATGAGTTCAGTATTCACTTCTAGGGAAAGGTTTTAAGTTTTCATGAGAATTTCATCTGATAGACTGCTTCCAGCTCTGATGTGGAATTGAATCATTCATGTATTCTCCATGGTACCTGTTAATTAGTACAAAGAAATAAAAAAGGTTTAATTTCTTTTAAAGATAAGTATCATCATCATCAGCTCATTATACGTCGCCACCGAGGGGCACGAGCTTACTTGTATAGGGCGTATGTAGGCCTTAGTCGTCCACGCGGGCCCAGTGTGGATAGGCCGACTACACGCACAACTTTTAATCTCTTCGCCGGCGTGCGCAGGTTTCACGATGTTTTACTTCACCGTAAGAGCGTCGGATAACGTAAGAAGATAAGAAAAATTAGATATCCTAGGATTTTTTATTTGAAGCAAGACCAAATTCGGGAATTTTTCAAATATAATAAACTCTACTAAACCTATTTTGATTTTATGACGTAGTGTAGGTAATTGCTTACTTAATATTATTTATCTATATACTCAAGAATTTATTGCGTAAAGGAATTAATACAGAAGCGAACTTAATGCAGATTGCTATAACTACCAGATAACGTGAACATACTGTTTGTATTCCTTCTACAAATAATAAAATACGCTTATGGGAGAAATTGTTCAGCATCCTTATTTATTGTGAGCGGATGCCGGTGACAGCGCAGCGTAAATGACATTCCATGGTTTTTTGGGTGGATCGGGCGCGCGTGACTGATGTCTGGTATCTGGTGAGAGGGCTAATGAAGTGTGTAGCCGCAGGAATCCAGGGTACAGGTATTTGCTTCAGTCTGTACTCTTATTTGATGGACCAAAAATTAGATCTGGAAGCATTACTTAGGTTGCAGTTGTTTATTAGGTAGGTACCCTTTATCAATTGAAAGTAAATCGTTAACGGATATGTTTTTAATAAATTGAAATCATAAGACTGATTTCAATAATTGTAAAATCTACACACACTATGACACTACACATCACACCTAAGTAATAGGGATGATGACATTTTTTTTTTCTGTTATTATATCGATGGACCGCATAATAATAGAAACATTGGTAAAAAAATTACTCAGTTAACATTAAAACTCACAGAGATTTTCCAATTCTAAAAACACATTAATGGACTTTCCCAAAAACGCTTCATACAAATAGCTACCTAGTTATGACGTCACGCATCAGTAATTAGTATGCATAGTTTGTGAATTTATTACTACAACTATATTAAATGTTACGTTTACTAAAACGATTATCATAGCAAAAGTTGCTTTAAATTGTATGTGTTATCTTTTGTTAACAAATTTTTGACAATTAATGTACTTTAAAAATGGACTTGCCCATCTAACTTTGAAGAACAAAATTCATAAAATATGAGTTTTCGAGCTGAGAGTAAGCACATCGTTATATTTAACCTAGATTTGTAATAATATAAATAGTTCTTACGATTTCAGGACCCAGTCATCATGCCTATTGTAATTCTTAGCAACCAAAAATCGCCCAAATCCGTTTTTTTATATAGCGCCAAGTCTTTAAATGGGATGGATGATCCCCAATCAAGGATTTAATGGTGGACTAGATTTCATTTAACATTTGATTTTTTAGAGTCGAATCTTCGCCGATGGCATCTCGCATTATCGTTATCAAAATCATTTTGATCGTAACTTCTCTGCTGGACTAGGCCCCATTCAGGTACTCTCGTCTTCAAGTGGTTTCACGCTTCAGAACGCGTTACCTAAGTATCTTTGAATAACTTGGTAACGCGCTTTGGTACGTTCGATCGGCAGGATGTAAGACCCATGAAGAAGGAGTCCCGAATTGTGTAGGTCCAGTTAAATTTAATGCGTGATATTATTTCTATGGAATAAATTAAATATTACAGAGCGTCGGTGGCTCAGTGGTGTGGACTGTCGCCTTCCTACCGGGAGGGCTGAGGTTCAAATCCCGACACGTACCAATGTATTTTCGAATTTTCTAAAATATATGTACGTTATCCGACGCTCTTACGGTGAAGGAAACATCGTGAGGAAACCTTCATGCACGCTGCGAAGAGATTCGAAGGTTGTGTGTGAAGTCGTCCAATCCGCACTGGGCCCGCGTGGACGACTAAGGCCTAATCACCCTATACGGGTAGGCTCGTGCCCCTCGGTGGGGACGTTTAATGAGCTGATGATGATGATGAATTAATTATGCACCTTAAATCAAAAGGACCGCAACGTCCGACTATGTAAGATATGTCCAGAACGTTAATAATGTTTACACAAATTCAAGAAAAACAGTTTAGAACATTCGCACGAGAAATATTTCTCTTCGATGCAAAAATAGTTTGCGTATACATACATACTGTAGATGCTGGCGAACTGCCAAAAAAAGCCTCAGCTGACCTCAGCGGTGACAGTTAGAATATGTCATTTGGTCAGAAAAGCAACTTAGGTAAGTTTGTACAGAAGGTCTGTCTATATTGCGCCTGTTAAATTTAGTGTAGTTTTTATTATTATTTTTATTTTATAAGTGTACAGGACGGTCCGGACACTCGTCTGATGGTAAGAGACATGCCTAAGACGACAGATGTTAGGTCTCTTATACCCAGTAATTTCACTAACTACGGTGCTCTCATCCCGAAATAAAAAAGTACTGAACACTCCTGTTCGACGATAACTGGCACTGCGGTGGTATACCTAGATGACTCAGTATAGATTCTACCACCTTAATTATCTTTTATGCATTTTTCATTTAACTTTAACTTCATTTCCGTAATTAAATAAATCGTAGAAATTTACGTCTTTAAGCACAAAGCTGAAGTTATTGTAGGCACAAAAATAAAGGTACCATTAAGAATAATATCACAATTTATGAGATAAAAGATAATGTATGGCTACAGAACTCTGCTTGGATCACCTAACTTTCACCCAATCACTGAATAATAACAAGCTTTGTTTGATAATTAATTAAGGTGACAAACCACCAATGACCACGGTGACTGCAAAGTCAGTGAAACGATAAGCAATAAATAAAATTTATATAAATTATGCTTTATCAATAACGAGCTTTGATCCATACAATTCAATCACGTATTACGAGAATGATATTACATTATTTGAATAAGGACATTATTCAAATAGTGCCGGTATTTGTCTTAGACAGTACTAAGAAGTGTTCGTTCTGCATATTCGTATTCCACGGTAGAAATGTATTTAGCCCCATCGTGGGAACTGCCGCAGAGCACTTTGAAGGCAATTAATCCAGCGGGTTTAGTTTTATTTTGTCTTTGACACAGCCATTGGCCCGTATGACCCGTTTCTGAGTCCGTTCCAACTAGTGATGCGCTTGATGGACATTCGTGGAATCATGACCGGTGACATACGAGTACAATAAAAACGAAATTGTGTGCTTAGGATCCTGTTGTGCTAAAATTTGCATTTACGTAGGTCGTTCTATTAAAAAGTTTTTATTTTTTATTTTATTGCTACGAATTTATGTTTTGAAATTTTATTTCATTTTAATTAATGGCACTGTTGTAATTTAACTGTACTATTCTACTTCTTAAATTTTACTTATTAGCAATACCCTACGTCAAAATGTGCATACTTCGAGTTATATTTCCCGCTAAACATTCGAGTGGCTGAGCTATATTTGCCCAATTAGGTTTTCATTCTATCATGTTTTGTATTTAAGTTTAAACTCGTCACTAAGTCTACTATGTCCTTGAAAGAAGATTGGACAGTAAACGACCATTTGAGCATTGGTGATTGTTAACGACTATCATCGTGAGATATAATAAGCTAGGCCTAAAGACCTTCCTGTGGCTGATTGCGCTCCGATGAAAGAGGCTATTCTAGCATTGGTGGTGCTATGAAAAATAAGCATCAATATTCTGGGCATGCACGTCACTAGTTAACAGTGTTCCGGTTGTCTCTTATTACTTATTACTCGGAAAAGCGCAATTAGTATGTCACAACAAATGGCCGAGCGGTTTCCACGGAATAAGGGTAGTCATAACCGGTAAATCGAGTGGGGATATTAAATTGGAAGGTTTACAGTTAAAATATTTTTTATGTCATGAAGTGATTGGGAAGCTCAGTTCGCTCAACTGATGGTAAATAAATGCCCGATCATGCCAGAGCAGTATTGCATAAAGACAGTCATTATATAAAGTAAACATTCTTCGTCAATACCGCCCTGTGCCCGTCACCCGAGCAACGGATGTTGAGTCTCATATACCCGGTAATTTCATTCACTAGCTACATACAGTGCCTCATCCCGGAACACGACAGTGCATAGCCTATTTCATGGGATGGTATTTGGCACTGGGGTGATACCTACCTAGACGAATCAGTACTGAGCCTACCATTCAGTGTAAATTAAGTAATACACCTTCGCAGCTGATTTTACCATGTCTGTTCTTTGAGCTTCTCGTCTATAATAGGCGAGAAGCTCTAAGAATGCCATTTCAGATGATGTGGGAATGTAATAAGGCGATAGAGAGAATTTAGTATAGTTATTATTCTTAATTAAGAAAAAAACAGTATTATTTTTTTATGCAATTTTCATCCAACTTTAACGTCGTTGCCGTAAAAAAAATCGTAGAAATTTACGACTTTAAGCATAAAGCTGAAGTTATTGTCTATAATAGGCGAGTACCTCAAAGAATGTCATTTCAGATGGTGTGGGAATGGAATAAGGCGATAGAGACAAAGAGAGAGAGAGCATTCTTTCGTGAAGACGGCTTTGAACCTGCCGGAGAAAAAGTGAGGCAAACGCAGACCATATACATGCTACACCAGCAGTGACATGCACTCCGTATAACTATATAATCAGCCCTATGCATTCAGACAATCCGGAAAATCACCAACATATAACCCGATTTCCCCTTAATCGCCCATTTTCCTCTATAGATTTGAAACCACAGGCAATCTGTCATCAACAGCATTCAATTTGACAAACGTGTAAATTATTTATTGCTTTTACTTGACTGCCGAAGGAGGGTTATATTTTTGCGATTAGTGTCTCTCACTTTGCATACACTACGCATAATCTTTGTGCACGTCACTGTTCAACAGTACAAACAGCCGTACAAGGATCTACCCGACCCTACAACCCTAGACAGAATGGCGCAGAAAGTTAAGACAGTCGACTCTGCTTGAGACAAGGCAAAGTAGAAGAAGACTTACTCGTCGCAGCTAGTGTGTTTGGTAAACGTGGGCGCTTTTTTCCGGAATGACTTCACTCATTGTTATTCCGATGTCTGTGCTTCACTCTAACAGCGATAAGCTTCCCCGGACAATTGGCGAGCAAAAAATATGCAACGAGCCTAAGGGTGTCTCAGAGTGGAACGCAAACCTCGGCTTAGGGCATTGCAGGGGGGGGGGGGCTATGACACCTAGTATAAGTTTGGGTGAAACATTAGCGCGTCAAGTTACGCTAATTTAAAAATGCGCTAATAGGATTATTAGTTATATTTTGCACTCATTCGTCCTCTCGTATGGTAAAATTTAATCGGTACCACTATTCGACAGTTTATTTTACTATAGAATTACCGTTTTGAATTATTAACGATAATGTTGTACGGGAATACCAAACTATTGCCGAATTGAGGTTTGGGTAAGTAGCTGCGCTCTTTCATCGACCCTTAAATTTGTTGTCTTCCAAGCTGCCAAGGATTTCGGCAGAAATTCCCACTATGTTGGAGTTAACCTGCAGAGGATCGTCATGTGCTATTTTCGTAAAGTGAACCTATAATTAAGATTGGTCATGTTATCCAATAACTTTTCCTTTAATTTAGTGCTGAATTTTAAACAGTATTGTACTGTTTGTTTTGACTCACAAAATGCTTTAATGTAAACGGCGTTCGTCAGCCAATCCGTAAAATAATGACGGGAAACAGTTTGTGGGTTTCATTCTTAAAATGTCATTATAGTTTTGACAAACAGGCGGGGCGAGCGCGGTGCATCGACCGCACGAATTTATCTTTTACGCCGCATTTGTCGGTTAAAGAGTTTCGGCACGGATTCGAAATTTAAACCGATTTCCGACGATTCGTGACGCCATTTTTGTGATCGTTGCCTACGGTTTCCACTTGCCGGTTTTTTATTCTTTTTTAATTGATCAAGTGTGCTTTTTAACTGTCAAATTTGAGCATAGTTTTAGTTTGACCGTTATTTGGGCTAAGAGAGTAAGTTTTGAATATAAAGAACAGAATGATGTGAAGTATTTAATCCATAATAAAACCAAACTGTACTTAATCTATAAAAAACATATTATAAAGTTAGCACAAAAAAGATATTTCCAAAGATAAACATACTTATTACGTACCTAATTAAAGACTAATTACTTCAAATAAAACTTGGGAAGTATTTCAGAGATTTTTTTGCTTAACAGTGTTATGGGCCATAATATGGGTATGTTTTAGTGCCGTAGAACATAAAAATCAATAACACAATATCGCCAATAACATTAAGACTTTGATGGAAATGCAGTACCGACATGGATTTTCAATGTTTGATCGGTAATTTGGTATACTGCATCTGTTGTCATTATCACTGCATCTGCGTTTGTTATTTACCAAAAGTCTTTCGTACTTCTAATGAAAATGCAGTAAATATACAATTACTGCTATTTAATTTGTATTTATGAAAAGTGTACAAAATATGACAGGTGCCTATCTGTTGCCTTCGCCATATATATCAGTATTTCGTTTTTTTTAAAATAAATGTTCGTATCTCTAAAGCGCTTACGGTGAAGGAAACTGCGAGAAACGGGGCACGCATAGGAAGAAATTCAAAGGTTGTGCGTGAAGTCCGCCTATCCCCACTGGCCCGAGTGGACGACTACGGCGTATACTTGTAGACTCGTGCCCCTCGGTGGGGACAAAAAATAAGCTGATGATGAGATGTAGAAAAATTAATTAATACAGTAAATAATAACTCGACTCTGTTTTAACCATACACGAATCGTCCCACTGCAAAGCAAGGCCTTCGATTAGATTGGGTCGTAACACATCAAAAGGGCTGATGCCGATTGGAGTATTAACGCCTACAGTCTAATGGTAGTACCTGCGCGCCGGATGGGTACCTGATCCTTTATAACTACTAACTTGTCATCCGAGTAAGAAGGGACTCGAGGTCTACATCTTGATATAATATTTTGGTTACTCATATGATTGCTGGCGAATACAATATTTGTTACTTTTTATAAGATCCGCATCGACTTCACCTATTGATTTTTGAACAGCCCGGGTCAGTCTAATTACTATGGCCGGGGTAGCTAGAGCCTCGTTCGTTATTTTAGTATGATATATCACGATAACTTGAACCGTGAGAGCACAGTTTATGTGTCGAATGTTCAGTTGCCGCTAAATAACTGTAATATTGGATTTGTAATGAGGTTTCTTAGCTAGTCATGTATTGTCATCAGAACTCGGAGCGTGTGCAAAATTTCATCCTGATCTAAGACCTGGAAGAGGGTCGAATTAAGATCCGAAGATTTTCTTACATAGTAACAATTGAAGCTTATAAAAGCGTGTTAAAAAGATAAGCATTTTTGAAAATTTCGTTCGGTTTTACGCATCACAACTGGCGATCATTCAGTGGGAAAGACAATAAGTCTATCCGTGTCTCGTAATTACTGCACTCACGCGATCTTTAGTATACTATGGTCAAAATGGTGCGTTGAGATATGATCGTGATGTTAATAATATGTTAAATATATACGCGTAATAATAAATAAAAAAAATGTTTAACCCGAAACCCTTGGTAAAATGAATAAATCCCATCAAAAACATTTCACTTAAAAGGTTGTCCAGACGACCTCTTAAAGTTTGCGCTGTAAAAAGATATCAGCTCTCATTTAGAGTGCTGAATCTATACGGCCTAACTCTATCGACCCTAACGTCAACAAATCCTACATTATCAGTAAATATGTATGCCTTGGCTATTTCGTTATTAACTTAAGATTAGGAACTTAATATTCACATATATGAGATTCGAATCGGAACTACGGTTTCCGATGTGCAGAACATCGAATAACAACTCTCAAAGATTAAAAAAAATACGACGAAACACTTCGAAAATAGGTAAGTAGTGCCCTCGCGCATCGTTGGTTCTCTTGGCGGGGGCACTACCGTGCTCCCAGATATTATAAAAATCCAGAGCATAAAACTAAATTAAAATCTGCTGTTGCTGAATTAATTCAGCAGGCTGATGCAGACTATGCCCAATTATAGTTCATCCACTTAGCATCCCTATCGTGAAAGCCCTACGCCACCACATGGGCTCACTGCGTATTGTTTGTTGTTAACAACAACTACCTAATGATAGTAGCTAGGACCAAAGGTTGACCCACTACAGGGTTTTTCGAATCACTTCATTGGTCACCCATCCAGAGATTAACCGCTGGGAACTTGATGATGTTTGATTCGTAAGTGAATAAGGTCGTCTGTATCACTGAGGTGAAAATGCATGCTGAGTTTGCTTTTAAATGTTTGAGGCAATGAATTATTAAGGTTATAATTGTATTTTATTTATAAGTAATATTGTACAAAAACGTTGGTGAACATATAAATAAATTAATAGTTGCTTGAATTGTGCGATCAGTAATCGAACTAGGCGCTACGTCATCTCGAACCCTCTCTCGCTTTTCGCACCTCGTTGAAATATCAGGTGATACTTTTAAATAAGTTAACTGCGATCTCGACAGTTGGGGGACCAGAATGGATTTTATTTTGATTTGAAGCTTTGTTATATATAAATATTTCGTCATAATTTTAGTCAATACTTACAACCCACGGGCACTTTAAGACGCCTGTCATCGCAATTGGTATGAAAACGGCGTCATCACATTTATTTTGGGAGCACTCAATTTACCTTATTTGCTGTGGACAAATCTCGCGACTTGGCCGCAGGTCGTGATGTCAACGAACGTCGCAGATCGCTGGAAACCAAGACCGTTTGGGATTCGCGAAAGTTTCATTAGACATCCAATGCACAAATCCTCATGTTGTAAGTAATTTTCAGGGGAGTAGTTTGCGTACAGAATTTTGGTACATGACCTTAGCGTAATGTTATAGCTACGCTGTACAAAATGTACCAGGATCCAGTCTTGAGCAGGTTAGTTAATGTTTTAAGAACGTAGCCTTTTATTATGGATGCATGGTGTTTAATTTTTTTAAGTGCACAGTTATTCAAAACTTGTTACTGTATACATATTATGTTATTAAACAAGCCAAAACATTTGCATTTTAATTTTCATTTGTCTGTTCAATGATTGATATAAAAAAACACAGCATAGTACATTCAATAGCGAAATTGAAATATAAAATTATTTTCAGGTGGCTCTAAAATAAAATTTGAGACAAGTTGAGAAATGTAATACACACAAATTGAACGATAACAACTAAAATAATACTTATTTGATTCTGAATAATTTATTTTTACTTACTTTGTTATATCTAAACTCGCGACCTGCCCTGTGGTCGGGAATAGTGGGGCTGTCGGAAACTGGGGGCCGATTTTTACCGGCGCTGCTCATTGGAGGGTAAATGCCCGTAGTCACCACGCTGGGCAGGCGGGTTGGTTACCGCAGTATGAACCAGTACGCAAGATGGCGCTGCTGCCCACCGTCCGGTATATTATCCCTTTGTCAGCACTCAGATCACGACACCCTAGGGAGAAGGGGTAAAGACAGATGTATTCTCATTCCCACACGGCCAGTTTTCTGTACTCATCATTTTGAATTGTTGCTGGATAAAAATTCTAAGATATATCTCTTTTAGATAGGGCTACTAAGAACCCATTCACCTGGTATTCAGATCTTCCTAATCACAGATTTCCCAATACAGGAGATGGGGCAAGCCGCGTTTTTAAGTGCGACAAATGTAAGCTCAACGAGCATACACTGGCTGCCAGTTTACGCTCTGTGAGACGAGTCAAGACGCACGAATATTAGAAGAAATAACATTTTTTTCCCAAAATGCCATCCTGTGAAATTGTAACATGCCATCATCGCAATGAATCAGTAAATTTACCAAGAAATATAATACCTTTTCACAGGTAAGAACCGAAAAGAAATTGCGACACTGGGACTGCCTATAAACTTGGCGGCTTGTCCAGTCTAATTGTATATTCGGATGTCTGTGTTCCTAATATAATAATAGCATAAAACTGAAATTCTTTCGTAAGAGACGGTCCCCAAATATAAATAAAAAATATCACAAGTCATATTTTTGGCTTCTACTCTTGAATGAAATACACTAGGATCAGCTTAATTTTTCAATATTTCACCTACAGTTTTATTAAAATACTACCATTTAGTAAATATATTAACTAGGTGGTAGATTCGATACTGAGTCGTCTAGGTAGGTCCCAGCGCAGTGCCAGATATCGTCCCGTGAAACAGGAGTGTTATGCACTTTTATGTTTCGGGATGAGGGCACTGTAGCTATTAAAATTACCGGGCCTAAGAGACCTCCCATTTGTTGTTTCGGGTAACGGGCCCTTCCTTCAATACCACTCTGTTATGGTCGGGCGTATCACTTACCATCAGGTGAGCGTTCTGACCGTCCCGAACACTCTATAACATAAACTAAAACTAAAACTCGGTGGTGTTAACAAGAGACACACTCACCAATTTATAGAGAGACAAGATGTGTTATGTAATTATATATGCACTGGTGGTTGGTATAATAACAGTATACTTATTTACTTCAAGAGAAAGTTACAAGCAGCTCAATTTTTAGCTACCATGCTGACTGTGTTCTTATGACATGATGTGCACGAATTAAGGTGCAGCGAAGCACTCTTATGCTTATTAGAAACAAAAATGCTCTACGCACGCTTTCTGGAGTCCAATTTAGTCTACAATGATCTTTGAAACTAAGGAGTGACAGACCTAGCTTATAATATTTTTTGTGTATTTTATTGTAATGATCATAAGTATTTATACGATATTCTGTAAAGTGTTGGTACTACGATCTATGTACGGTTGCGTAGCGTTATTTTAGGGTTCCGTAGCCAAATGGCAAAAAAACCCTTTGTTAGATAGCTAGATTCGTCATGCCTGTCTGTCTGTCCTTTCATATGTTACAGTCACTTATCTCCGAAACTATAAGTACTATTCAGTTACTATAATAATTATACGGACATCTCACCGCATCCCCCTAATAGGTCCTCGCTTTTTTTGAATATCTATGGTTCTACGGTTCGCTTTCCGATGTTATTGTAAAAAGGAACAAATAGTTACACGATTTTGATGACATTGACTTTCGACCCGCTGTGTGACAATGTGTCGAAATAATATAAAAAGTCAATCGTGCGTTCTGTCGTTGCGTCACATTGTACAGGGTTCATTCACACGCGATTGTTTCAGTGTTTGCACTTGACGACTGCATTTGAGGCACTGTCGTGTCATCGTTATTGTTGTTACACTGGGATTATCAAGTATCCATTACGAGTTCTTAGGTTGGTTAAAAGTGTGAGTTTTAATCCGCCTGTTGATGATTGCATTGAGGGACTTTTTAGTGCTATTTAATTGCTCAAATACTTGAATCTTTAAGCATTCCGGGATCGTTGACGTTTATTATGAAACAAGCTACGCGCCCCTGCTTTCTACGGGTGTAAGGGTTATATTCGTAATAGCACGCTTCCGTCTCTCCGGTCGGCTGGTACTGCCGCAAACGCTACGTACCGCAACTTTCAAATCTGGTATAACTTCGAAAATATTCATTTAGATCACATGCTGTAAAGGCCATATAGATCTATATTAAATCAACAATATATTTAAGCTATTAAATTGGATAAGTATAAATACTGTATTGGTTAAAATCGCTTTGAAAATTAGCCTTTATTTGTCGAAAAAGTAAATGACAAAAAATGATATTGTGGGATATCCATAAGAGATAAACATATACCGTCGCGGAGTTTTCTGTAGACCTTTTTAATGTAACAATACTCAGTACAATATTTTATAAATCTTGTAGTGTTCAGTCTGCGTTTGCAATGTAGAAGCGGAAAAAATAAAATTATTTAAGACATCACATTAAAACCCAAAAAGTAACAGTAATTCTCCACTATTTCATGGATGTTATTACAAATATAAACCTTCATCTTGAATCACTGTATCTATTAAAAAAACCGCATGAAAATCCGTTGCGTAGTTTTAAATATTTGAAGTTGTTTTACATTTTCTTTGTTTATACTACCTTGTAACTATACAAGAATACAAGCTTTACATCGCTAAGCTTAAAATATTCTGGACCAATCAATCTATAATAATGAGTAAATTGTTACAATTCACAAAAGATGCCAATATAAAAAAATAAAAATAAAAGCAGTGAAGACACTATGGTGAAAGCCACGTACATGTAATTACACTAATAAGGCAATTAAAAGAGACCCATTAGTGTATCCAGCGGATACTAGAAATATGGTTCCGTGAGCTGAATTTACAACTGTAATTACCGGTGATAACATGCATTTATTAAGATGGCTTTAACATACATTTTAACAGCACTAAAATGGGTTTTGTAAATACGAACAGATTTTGTGCATGTGTAGTAGGTTTGTATTTACCGCGCCGGTATAAATATTGTTGTATTCCACGTCGTCGACTTGTTGGTCGCAACGGTTATTGTATAGACGTCAAATTCAAATTCAAATGTTTTATTTGCAACTTACAAAGGTTCTTGAGTTTTAGTATGGTGCTTACAACTTAGTGACCCTATTCGGGTATGGCAAACAATTAATAAGCTTAAATAATTTTCATTATACATTTAAAAATACAATTTTCTCAGTCTATTTATATTTTATGAACAGGTGTTTTAAGATATTCATCAACTTAATAAAAACATTTTTTAATGAGAAATTCTTTAAGATTCCTATTATTATTTTTTATTGTTATAGAATGCAAACGTATATAAATTATGATTAGTTATGATATGAGATACGCCCTGACATTATCTACATCATCATCAGCCGTCTTCCCGAAGCTCAGACTTCTTTGACAGCCCCGTTTCACAGGATATCAAGCTTACCAGTGAGAGATTTATAATATCTAGACGAATTGCGAACTAGATGTTGAGTTTTATTGTCTAAAATTGTAAATAAGCACATGTGTACCCAAAGACTAGCATATATTTCATGACAATTTAGCTAACTATTACCTTAATAAGAATAGCAAAGTTAAATATCATCGTACGTGTGACACCGACCCTATACCGCAGGGTTGTCACATGCAAAAGTTAGTAATAGTTTGGCTTCTGACGTGGTTAGTTTAAGGATCGCCATATTGGCTGCCAGGACCAATAGGTTCACGTGTGTTCACGTGTAATCTTTATTTTTTAACCAACTTCTAAAAAACTTACTTTATTCGGCCGTACATATGCTTTCTTATGATTGTTCGTGGATATCTTCGTCGTTTATGACCCCATTTTAAAGATTATTTTTTGTTGGAATGACTCTTAAACTCGAGGGAAATTTTACAAATCGTAGGCGACTCAGAGAAACTACTTCTTCATAACAGTATATTTATAACATACATTTTTTATTTTTGAAATACTTAGATTCTATTCTATTGCTTATTTTGACGACCCATTTGGTGTTGCGGTTGAGAGGTCGACTGCAACACCAAGGGTTCCGGGTTCGATCCCCAGGCAGTAAAAACATTTGTGTGCATGAACATGTCTGTTTGTAATGGTCTGTGTGTTTTCTATGTATAATATGCATGTATTTACAAAAAAAATATGTATGTTTATCCGTTGTTTAGTACCCATAATATAGGCTTCACGCTTAACTTGGGGCTAGATGGCACTGTGTGAATGTCAGTGGATATTTATTTATTTATTATTGCCGGTTTGTGATCTACCTTTGAAAGGCATTGAAACAAATCTATGGTTTTGGTTCATTACCTATTATATGCCGATTTCCCTTTGGTTCAATGTTCAATACACAGATGTCTATTATCGAAGCTTTAATGTTGTATGGAATACATGAAATTATACTTGTGATGGTAATCATCCCAGGTGCCATTCATTTATTGGGTACGACGGTTTAAAGGAGAAAAGTGGTTGAAAATTTCTGATTTCTTTTAAAGGGATGTCAGTTCTCTTAAAAATTACAATAAGGTAAGCCAGTAAAAACAAGTAAAATCTCACGCAGTTGACGCCACATGTGTTGTAATTGGTTGAGACATCGACAAGGGAACCGGGTTCGAACCCCAGACAATACAAACATTTGTGTGCATAAACGTGTCTGTTTGTATAGGTCTGGGTGTTTTCTGTGGGTATAATATGTATGTATATACAAAACAAATGTATAATGTAATATAGTTATGTTTAGCAGTTGTTTAGTACCCATATAACATGCTAAATGCTTAGTTTGGGACTAGACGATGTGTGAATGTCGTGTGGATTTTTATTTAATAATCTACCGAGATAATAAAACTAAGATGTTGTGGTTGACAACCCTACGATAGGGGCTGCAGGCGGCGCGGGTCGTCAGCTGTCCGCGCATCTGCGCGTGCGCAATGCGCTCCCTCACGCGGCAACCGTGAGCTCGTGATGTAACGGGCTTAACGTATTATGTTACGTCCAAATAGCAGTACCCGTAGTCTAATTATTTATAGTAGATAAGTATTACAAGTTTAAAGTTAAAATTCTATTTAGGAATGAATTAAAGTTATAACTTATAAGCGTACAGGACGGTCATACGCTCACCTGATGGTTAGTGATATGCCTTACCATGACAGAGCAGCATTGAAAGGGACCAACAACTGATAACTGTTTTTATCTTCCATTAATGCAGCACTGCGCCCGTCACCCGAGACAACAGATTACCCGGTATTTCACTAGCTACGGGTCCATCATCCCGAAACACAAAAGTGCATAACACTCCTGTTTCACGGGACGTTATCTGGCACTGCGGTGGTATCTACCTAGACGACTCAGAATCGAGTCTACCACCTAGTAAAAAATAAGTAAATCATATGTAGGCAAATATATTCATAATGGTATCTAATAATTTTCCGTTTAGTTGGCTACCATTACCTATAAATATTGTTATGATGGAATTTAAAAGATTTTCGCGGCATTTTCTCGTTGTTAAATGAATTATGACAGAATAAACATTGTGACAGGTTATATTCGAGAATAAACGGAGGCACCGGCGAACAGATGGCCGTAGCAAGGTGCGCACGCGCCGGCCACTTGCAACATACGCTTACCCTTAAATACAGCGCTGCTATATATTGAAATAATTTTGAACTTTAAGTAGTTGTAATAAGAGATAAAACTATGGAAAAAATAACAGTTAACGCTTGCATCCAATAGTTAATAATACAATTATTGATCCTCTGGTATGTTGGGTACGGTCGCCGACCTTTCGATGACCCTATTATCGTTCTATGTTTTTCAATAGCAATGCTGAATATTTTTCAAAAGGGCAACGTTCCGCAGTATTAACTGCAGAACAGCTGCAGGTTTTCTAAACTTTACCTAGGGAGATAGAAGCAAAGTACCCTTCCTTTAACTTACTTTGACTTTTATAGCCCCTGACAGTATTCACAGCCTGTGACAATCCATGCTTAGACATAAGACTCACTGATAGTGAATGGTTTTACCATAATAAATAAATTAATATCCACTGACATTCACACAGCGCCAACTTGTCTTAAACTAAGCATTCGTCTGTAATATGGATACTAATAAATACATCAAGGGCGGATCCAGGTTAGGCGCCAGGAGGGGGTCACATAGTGTCGTGAAGCGACAAATGAGAAGACCAATAATAGAGGGATATGGATTTAATATAAAATACCTAATACAAATAACTAAACGTGGATGGGAATGAGTGGAGGTGTAGAGTGAGAGGTATATAATGATGAAGGTGTATAGTGTGGTAGCTTGTATCTTCCTTGTTCGTCTTCTACAGCTTAGGATGCACCGGTAAACCGCAGGGATGAGCACGATGGCACGGCAGTGAGTTTGAGGCGCCGTGGAGGGCTTGATTCCACAGAGCCGCGTAGTATTAGGGCTTCCAGGGATTCACTGGCACCTGATGCGCGTCAGCTCCGCGATAGGACACCCGAAGCTCCAATAGTTTGGCTTCTCACGTAACAGCCTCGGCAGCAGCAGCGGCAGCAGCGATTTGTGGAATATAAATGCTGAGTTTGGTATATTATGATTCTCCACAAAGAATTTCGGCTTTCTTATTCCTCCGGCGTAGTCCCGACCTCATGGAAGACGGCTTTGGTGCACCCGATCCCTAAAAAAGGTGACCGCTCAGATCCGTCCAACTACAGGCCAATAGCCATTACCTCCCTGCTCTCGAAAATAATGGAATCCATTATTAACGGTCAACTCCTCCGGTATCTTGAGGGTCACCAGTTGCTTAGCGACCATCAGTACGGCTTCCGTCAGGGTCGGTCGGCTGGTGATCTCTTAGTTTACCTGACGCACCGATGGGCACAGGCGATCGAAAGTAGGGGTGAGGCTGTGGCTTTTAGTTTGGACGTTGCGAAGGCCTTCGATCGGGTTTGGCATAAAGCGTTACTATCAAAGCTTCCATCCTACGGGCTTCCCGAGAAATTATGCGAATGGGTCACTAGCTTCTTAGCTGACAGAAGCATAAAGGTCGTAGTTGACGGCGAATGCTCTGACCTCATGTCTGTTAATGCTGGTGTCCCGCAAGGCTGTGTGCTATTACGCTGTTCCTCTTGCACATAAATGATATGCTACAAATCAGTGGCATTCATTGTTATGCGGATGACAGTACGGGTGATGCGTTATACACCGGCCGCGCTAACATTTCTCGGGAAAACGTCATTGAAAGCCGAAACAAACTTGTGTCTGAAATCGAAACGTCGTTTGAGAAAGTATCAGACTGGGGTAAACTTAATTTGGTCCAATTTAACCCCAAAAAGACGCTTTGCGCATTCACCGCAAAAAAATTGCCTTTTGTCACATCGCTCTGTTTCGAGAGCACTCCTTTAACTGCCGCAGCCAGTATCGAGATTCTTGGTGTCGACATATCGAGCGAAGTCCAGTTTCGTGGCCATCTAGAGGGTAAGGCTAAATTAGCCTCGAAGAAGCTTGGCGTGCTCAATAGATCGAGACGGTATTTCACACCGGCTCACCGCCTGCAACTTTATAAGGCGCAGGTTCGACCTCTAATGGAATACTGTTCTCATCTTTGGGCAGGGGCTCCCCAGTACCAGCTTCTTCCTCTAGACCGCATTCAGCGAAGAGCGACTCGAGTTGTCGATTGCCGTGATGTTTCGGCTAGGCTTGACTCCTTGGCGCTGCGTAGAGATGTAGCTTCATTATGCATTCTCTATCGCATATACCATGGGGAGTGCTCCGGGGAACTGTTCGGTCTGATCCCTGCCGCCTCTTTCCGCCATAGATCTACGCGGCAACTCTACCACCCCACCTTGACAGTTGGCAAAGCACTACAGTGCGCTTTAACAGAAACTTTCTGCCCCGCACCACAAAATTGTGGAATGAGTTGCCGCATGCGGTTTTCCGGACAGATTCGACCTGCAAACCTTCAAGAAAAGAGCGTACTCTTTCTTAAAAGGCCGGCAACGCATCTTGTAGTACCTTTGGTGTTGCAAATGTCCATGGGCAGTATTCACTTTCCATCAGGTGATCTGTCTGCTCGTTTGCCCCCTATACTATAAAAAAAAAAAAAAAAAAAAGAATAGACTCGTATCAGACTAGTAAAATAATCAAAAGAAACTGGTAAAATATGATCGAAAGCCCATGTACAGCAGCCAAAGGCTCTATTTATATGCAGCCTTTTGACAACCGTCAAATTTTAAATCATTTCTATTTAATTTCAAAATAAATTAGATTTTAACGTAGGTCATATAGCTAAAATAGGGAATTTAAGAGTAAATTGAACGTTGCTAGGGGAAACGTCATAGATAAACAAACATGTCAAATCAATGAAAAAGGTGATTTAAATCTCTAAAAAGGGTGAAAATATAAAAGATTGGATGGAGAATGAAGGAAAATGATATGGCATCTAATGCAATGGGTCCGGTACGTATAAGTATTCCCGGATCGAAGTAATTGCGGCTGAAAGAATCGAGAGTTACAATGCATAGTGATATTGAAGTGAAAATAATGAAAATAATAATGTAAATACATATTGTAAAATTGAATAAAAGTAAATAACAAAAATGAAAAGGTTAGTACTACATTTCCTACAATAGTAGTCGTCAAGTTAAGAACTTATAAGGTATTTTGTTAATGTACATTAGTAAAGTACTTAAAAAAGCTCGGGGGGGGGGGGGGTCATGTCCCCCATGACCCTCCCACTGGATCCGCCGTTAATACATATTATACATAGGAAATAACGAGACCAATACAAACAGACACGTTCATGCACACAAATGTTAGTATTGTCAAAACCTGGCATCAAACTTGGAACCCTTGGTGTAGTAGTCGCTCTCTACCAATTACTCAACATGGATCGTTCTTTCTGGACCTAATCCCATGCTTTCTTACCCATCCGATTTCATTGACATCGCATAGCTGCGTTTCTCATAAGATAACCTTATCTTTTATATGTAATTCTGTTTCATGCAACTCGCCTGCCAAGAATGCCAAATTATTGCTATACCCTAAGTGGTTTTTTGGCTACATGATGTAATCTTTTGATTTTTTAATTTGAGTTGAAGTTGTAATTTATTTGCGTGCAAAAAGAAATATATTTTTTTAGTTGTAGGGAACGAGTAGCGTAAAAAAGGGGATTTTCTAAGGGGTTCTTTTATTTAGGTATTATAGGATTGGGACGGGTAATCTACTATCATATTTATTTATTACATACTTTATTGCACTTTCAAAAACAAAAAACAGCAAAATATTTTTAATATTTTTATCTCTTCCAGGCATCATATTTTAAATCTGTTGATTTTTATGCTATGTTAACAATTATTTATTACTTATAGGGTGGTCTTTTGGCACGTGACTTGTGCCGTCGACCTGGCAGCTGGCGGGTGGCAGGTTGCGCAGGCGCAGCCGTCGTGGCATAGGGCACTTGACTGGCGAGAATCCTGGAACGTCCTTTGGAACTTATTCTTAAACCGTATAAGTCAAAATTAGTAACTTTATGGGTTTATTGGAAAATATTAATTCAGACACCGATATTTTCATTAAAACATTAACACTCTCGTCAAATAATTTAAGAGTATTTGGAAGATATTTTTATTCTGAATAAGAAAATTAATTCATATTATCGCATGGATTTCATGCGAATACATTAATTAATTCTAATGAATTAGGATGACAATTAATATAAGGCAATGTTTATAAACCTAGACAGTGCATTTATATAAAGGTTACTATAATTAAGTATCCAGGGAGGATATTTAATTCTAATAACCTATCCCTTTTTTTAGTTTTTTTTTTAAATATTAACGACACATGAGTTAGTATATTCTGTAATTTTCGAGCATTTTGACTTACGCGCTGTTTGCGCAGAAGTTATCCCTACCTAAAAAACAAATGGTGTTTGTAAATTTGTTTCATTTTAATTGCTGTAAGTAGTTACTGTTGCGATGACTCTATTCCGATGAGTTCATTAATCATGATGCAGACATATGCCAATGATGCTGTCAAGATGTGGATGTGACATTTTATTTAAAAGTATAGAAATATATCACGGTCAGAAGCGGATCGTGAATTTGTGGGCCCTGGGCTGAAACTACTGAGAGGCCTATCATCTTATATTCACGTCAAATAAATTTGCTATAAATTCTTTATTGCACTAAAGAAATATTACTTAAAGTAACGCAAGTATTCATAATACAAAAGGCGACCTTATTGCTATGGTAGCAATATCTGCTAGGCAACCTTTGAATGAGAGAGAAGTCCAATCGCCTATTGACTTCATCGCAGTCTGGGGCCCCCTAGTAACCTTGGGGCCCTGAGCCCAAGTAACCCTTATGGTCGATCCGGCCCTGATCGTGATATTGACTAATTCATTATGCTCATTAGAGAAGTATGCGGATAACATTTCATAAGTACATAATAACATATAGGAACAAGTTTATCTATTGCGAATGAAGTAATACGTTCCCACGAGTAGATATTGTTTTTGTACCATGTCCTAGCACGTTGGAGACATGCTGAATCTCTGTACTAATGTGTTACATTAATATATGAAATTTGAACTGTTCGCAATGGAATATATTTTATGCAAAACATTTAATAGTAGTATAAAAGTTTGGACTTTGAGGAGAAAGTGCTCACACCTAAAATACCATGAAAAACTACTGAATAAAAATAAAAAACTAAATGACTGTACAGGTAGCCAGAGGCTGGCGCATTTCTTAGTCAACATATTAGTTTGGCTATTCAGCGTGGAAATGCGGCCAGCACTTTAGGTACGTTCCTTGATGCTTAGACAGAGATTTGAAACATAGTTTTTTGTTTTTTGATATATTTTTTCTATACTTTTTATTTTAATAATTAAACAAATGTGCACAAATGATACAATAATTCTGATACAAGCTGAAGTATAAACTAGCACACAGAACTGTTGATTGACACATTTGAGGAAGTGTTAATGATATTTCGTATAGATGGAGATACATTTTATAATGTAACGTACCTATATTTTTTTTTTATATTTCTATTAGTTGACGCAACAAGTTTATAATAATGTAATATAGGGTTCATATATCATGTAGGTACTTTTAAATACAAAAACAACATACGGGGAAATATTTTTGAAACATTCATTGAACTTCTAGTCATTCCTAAAACTTCCAATTTTACTTATCGTCCGCGACGGTTCCTATATCAGTTTCTCAGCATTATGTCTGGCACAAGACAATGTACTCAGGGATATGGTAACGCTAGGTTAAGTCGTAAATTTATACCACCTTAGGTCATGTAGCGCCTTCCTGAAAAATTGGTGACAATTTAAGAATTTAATTTGAAAATTATAATATTATTCATTTATTTATGTCAAATCAATGAAACAATCCATTACAATAAATCAATATTATTAACATTAAGACAAGACAAATTAAAAATTGAAGAAGTAAACTCTTAAAATAAATATTTTTCGAATTGGTCAGTTAGTGTCGGGAAACTTCGTATAAATTGTCTGAACACGAAAAACAATATATATTCTTAGAAAAAAAATTAAATCTTAACTATCGGTGTACCTAATAATAAATCTCAACTCTTTCTTTTGGCCATTAGGCTTATCTGAGATGATCAACGCCATCTATTGGCTAAATTACATACACAAATGACAATCCATGGGTCAATTTAGGCTAATATCACTGCATCATCATCAATAGCTCATTACACGTCCCTACCGTGGGGCATGAGCCTACCCGCACGCTATGTAATGGCCGTAGTCGTCCACGCGGGCCCAGTGCAGGTTGGCCGACTTCACGCACAACTTTGAACTCTGACTTTTAATCTCTTACCAGTGTGCGCAGGTCTCCTCATGAAGTTATCCTTCACCGTAAAAGCGCCGGATAAACGTGCATATAATATCGAAAATTTGAAATATTGTACGTGGCGGGATTTGAATGCATCCACCAGATCGGAAGGCAACAGTCCACACAAATGAGCCACCGACGCTCTCACTTACTATCATGTATACCATTTGCCAAGTAACCAACAAATAACAAAATTTAAAAATCAATCGACCGCTACGAGGAAATAAACTTGTACATTGTTATCTACTAAGACTATGCGCATACGAAGTACTGAATCACACGCCACTCAGTGTTGCCACCATAGCCGTTTTGGAGCTAGATCTAGCACTTTTTAGTATTGGTGAACTCCTTTTTTAAAGGATTTAGCCCGAAAAGAGCAATCGAGCTGTTTTTCACTGTCTTGAAAAGTTTACCAAATTATGGAGTTTTTGACATGCTAACAACTATTTTTTTGCTATTTCATCGATTATGCATGACGAACTTTTTTTAAACGCTTTAAAAAAAGGGCTAAGTGACATGATTATTTCAGCATTTTTAGAACAGAAAATCATTTGATCAAAATCTATCCCTTTTTAACTTCTCAAAAAGCCCTTTTTCTAAAACTCAGGTGGCAACACTGACGCCACTTTAGGAAACTATGCACCGGTAAAGCGTAACAATTCCAATTTAATAATTTTTCCATCGCCAACTATGCGTCTGACTTGGCGGCTATGATTCATACCAAGCCAATGTAGTTATAAATAATACGTCAGTATTAATATCAACAGATAAAGCATCGGGGTGTAAAAACGTGATCGTTGTAACGAATATTTATGAAATTAAAACCATCAGTTTTGTATCGATTTAGGTACTAAGTAGAAGGCAGATTACATTGTCGTCTAGTCTTGGAGGCACCACCGCAGTGCAATGATTACAAGCGCATCAATTACGAGGTCAATTTCCGTCTAAACCAGCTTATTTTTTTTCCTTCCCACTCTTACATTTTAGCTTGCTAATCTTGCAGGCTATGTTACTTTAGTTAACCTGGATCTCTTCATTTCAACCCTACCGCCTATGGAACACCTAAAGCCATAGCATGTTGAGCAGCCTTAAGCCTATTTAAAAGATAATAATTCGTCAAACTGACCAATTTACTGGATATAAGAGATCTAACACGTCGTTTTTCCCGGGTGCAAAGCATACTAATATGAACATGTACTTATTTCTTTCTATGGAAGGAATCTGTCATGAGAAGACGTATAACTTACCATCCGGTGAATGAACTTGTCGTCCTATATTACTTCAATATTTAAAAACAAATAACAATGAAAGAAACAGAATAATCGCTTATTTTGCTAATTAGCTATCTCTCTTAGGCAATTTTAAAATGGTAATGTGTAATAGGATAAATGCTAAAATCAATGTAATACTTGCATATACATGAAACAACTAGAAAAAGTGCAAAGGAAATCAATGACATACAACGGGAAACACAAATTGTGAAGTTAATTGACCTACTAGAGAACCGAATAGGCTCGTTGGCTTCAAGAGACGTATCGTTTGACCACTTATCAGGACTTCCTATCAAGTAAGATAAGAATCAAAGTCGCCGGTCTAGGTGTTGCAATATGAAGTGAATTCGACTTGCGATGTGTTTTAATCCTGGTAGAACTAACGTTCATTATTAAGGACTTTTGGTAGTACCTGATGGCAGTAGTTTAGACATATCTATGTATGTACTGGCCTACGCCTCCCCCATCCCTTCAACTTTCTAACATCTATTCGTCTTTCCGTTTGCCGTGAATGACGGATTAACAGACATTTGCTAATTCTAACTATAGATTTATGGCTAAAATTATCCATCAATGTATACATGCAAAATCTATAACAAATATTTTAGTGAATTGTATTTTTTTGGATGAGCTGTGCAAGTGTTACAAGCTTTTACAATGTTATCAGATTCCGTCCATTGAGGGCTGTCGCAGGCTGTTCAAGTAAGAGTAGTAATATTCGCAGGTAGGTTTGGCTTGGGTCCGAATGCAGGATTTCTTCTAACCATTAACTCACGGACTTATATCGAATGTCTGAACTATAGTTATATAAAAAGATTTAGTGAACCGAGTGGTAAACCATTAGGAAGGAATGTCCGCCGTGTGGACGCCGGAGCATCCGTCGCGGTAAAAACACGCGCAGCCTCAGCTCTTAAAATGCATGGGATAATATTACGCTCCTTAAGCAAGTTGGACTTGGCTTACTTATACGGCCTCTATTTTCTGACGTAGAAGTTTGCGTTAGACATTATTTTTAGGCAATGTTTAATTGATGAAAAATAAATCAAATTGAAATGTCTGTTTTTAATTGTTACTTATTGTGATGAGATTTTAATAACATTATATTATAAATAAATGTTATTTCTTGAAGCTTAAAACTAATTAAAGTTCTAAATGTACCTTATGAAAAAGTGTCCTTTCATATTGCTGGGCCGTATAACAGGCTCTAAAATGTTTTGGTCATCAAATCACTGTACCTACATTTATAGACTAACCATATAGCTGTATTACTAGAGCATCAAAAATTGAGTATTGTGTAATAAGTGCTAAGTGCTATCGGAAGCAGCAGCGTTTCGGTATGCTTATTATGCAAAGTACTTTCCGATTCTTCTTTTCCCAATACTATTGTTGTTATAATAAATAATTTCTTTCTACTTTCGTTCTTATGTACAAGCAATACGAATGTAGATAAACAGTTTCTAAATAACTGTATTATATATAAAAAATCTCTTTCAAATCTTGGCTATGACTCTAGATTCCACTTTTTTTTGTTTTACTCCTCAAACATGCCTTACTACTGGAGATGTGAATTTGACGATTTTTATTATTTCAGCCAAATACTATGTTGTTAACTTTTTCTTAGTTATTTCACTAGATGCTGTGTCTTCCTCGAAAGTTCCTTAACACAGAAATTCATCATACATCATCAGCTCATTAAACGTCCCAACCGAGGGGCACGAGCCTACCCGTGTAGGGTGATTAGGCCTTAGACGTCCACGCGGGCCCAATGCGGATTGGACGACTTCACGCACAACCTTTGTATTTCTTCGCAGGCGTGCATGAAGGTTTCCTCACGATGTTTTCCTTCACCGTAAGAGGTCGGATAACGTACATATATTTTCGAAAATTTGAAAACACATTGGTACGTGTCGGAAGGCGACGGTCCACACCATTGAGCCACCGACGCTCTCAGAAGTGTCGTCTCGGGTAACGAGCACAGAGTGGCATTGATGGAGAATTATTATAACTAATTATTCAGAACTATGTACGAAAGGAAATGAATAAATAATAATGCGCACCGCAAAGGAATGGAACTCTTTGCCTCCTTATGTATTCCCCGATCATTACAACCTGGCCGTCTTCAAGGCAAGAGTGAATAGGCTGTTTCTAGGCAGGCATGATCCATCCTAGGCCGCATCATCACTTACCATCAGGTGAGACGGCGGTCAAATGTCTGCCTTTTAATGATAAAAAAAGAAAGAACGGTAAGCTTGAAGCTTAGCTCCAGAAATAATAACCTATTGTAAGTTTTAAAAGGTTTTCTATATTTTGCTGAATTTACTCGTAGTTCTTGTGAACCGCCCTTCGTGTATTTGTACAATTTTAGCGCGTCCTTATCAGCAACCATGACGTCGATGCACGCTTATCGCTTCACCACTTGTTACTTTCGAAACTATGAAAATTTTGCGTTGCTATATTTTATATACTAGAGTGAGAAATAGTTCTTAGTAGACTAGACTAAGTCCACCTGGACTAAATGTTCTGGTTACTCATGGTACATATTTATTCGACAAGAGATATTTCAAAGCTGTATCGCGTCCTTAAACGTAATCTCATATACTATCGAATAGTAGACTCATAATTTGACTTTGAAAAAGTAGATTTCCTATTGTTTTAACTTTCACGTGAAGGGATTTAGGATGTAAATTGTAGGAAAAGCCAACTTCAACGGAACGAAGTACGTCGTGCTGACCACAGAACAGGGTTCTGGTCAATTTAACCAAGGAACAGTGAGGAGAGTAACGCTAACTCACTACCACTCGAAAAATAGAGTCATCTGGAGAGATTTGGTTAGCTATAGGATGACAGGGCAGTATTTCATGTTTTACTAAAGGGCTGGAAACGGATTTGGATGCAATCTGGTAAGCCATGAGAGTTAACCCTATATGATTAAATATAACACAACATAATTCATGTGCATGTACAGTTCTCTCCAGTGCAGTAAGATTATTATCAGATGACGTATCTATCATATCTCAAACAGAAACAAAGAACAGTTAACCGTCAGTCCTAAAAACAAATACGTCACGATGAGTATGAGATAATAGAGGTGGGATTAAACTGCTGTCATGTATCTAAAGAAGAATCCAATTAAACCAATATTGGATACGTGGTTATCGTATAAGTCTATTGATAGAGCTGATAAGGGCGAAAGACCAGCCGCGCCCGCCGGTGACAAACACACAAAACTTGAAAAAGATTTGTAAATAATGCCAACACCGGACGGCTCCGTGTATACCGGCCCCAATCCGATCGGATGCGTCGTGTTTGTGTTTACAGAAGTTCATAATTGAGCAACCGATTCTGAATATTCAAATAATCAATCAGCAATGTCAGCGGTTGCATTGTCGCCGTGAGCGAATGCATTTCGTCGTAACGAAAAGCGCTGAATCGTCGGATGGTCGTAAATCTTCGAGAGGGCTCGGTTTTAGGCGCGTGAGTCAGGTGTTGTGTGTGCAGAGTACCCCGACCCTCGGCCGGTGGCGCGAACATTCGTGGCACGTCCTTCGTTGGCCGTTTTGTTTTGGAGTACCATCCGGTTCCTGGTGGTGGGGGGAGGGGACAGGTGGGCGCAGGTAGCGCGCGCGGCCATAGCCAGTCTGCCTCAGCGCGCCGTGCTGCGCGCGCGCCTCGACTCTAATATTGTTCAATATGGAAATGGCAAGATATACCGCGACAGGTGCGCGGTCGTGCACGTGTGCTGTTAGTGAGTGCGCCAGCGCAGTCGTTCTCGCCGACCTAGCCGGTAAGTCCTCCTTGTGAAATCATTCCGCACTATGTAACCGGCGACTATGTCGTCACCGTGTTAACAGCGTCGGTTGCTCACGCGCATCTGCCGTTCCGTTTCGGTGCAGCTGCTGGCCTCTGAATAGGTATACTGTTTTTTATTCTCTCACCGCGTTGAGGTGAGCTCGCCCTTCGGAAGGCCCGAGGTTCCTCGGTGCCGGTTCACACGCTCGCAGTGTTTCGCGTGTTGCTGTTGATTCGGTAAATATTGCGGCGATAACGTCCGCGAGTGCGTGCGTGTACACTCACTGTTATCGATTCTACACATGCGTCACGTCGATAGTTATCTTTGGCGGATCTGGGTCATTGTTCTTTTGTATTTTCAACTTGCCAGTTTTGATAATGTTTCCATGAAAAAAGTTTTTCCAGAAAAACCAACCCACGTGCTCTATCATGCTTCAACTTGAAATTCACGCGTCTAGATCTTTTCTGTAGTTGATGCTTGATGGACTTGATGTGAATATTAAAAAAGTCGGATAGCTCGATAAAGCAGCCTCCGAACGTGTCCAATCGATTAATCACACGGCAACGAAGCACCGAAATAACACCGACTTGATGTTACCATGACTACAGCGTTTGCATGAGTCGAATCTCTACGACTTTGCTCGTTACACTAAACCTTTGATAGAGCAATTTACATATACGATAAACTGTAAATGATACTAGAGAACGACGAATAAGCGTGTAAATGCACATACATAAATTCGATTTAGGAATAAATGTAGAGAACACAATAGAGCACGATCGATTGAAAATGATAATAGTAACCGGAATATTAAACTCTTGTTTTCCTTCTTTGTTGATATCTAAACTATTTATAAACATCATTATTTATTTTTAAAATATTAATTACAAAACTTGAGCATGATAATCGGATATCCTATCAAATTTCGCTGGTTAGTGATTAATTGCAAAAAATAATAATAATGACAAGTAAGTAAATTATTATCACTATAATCGAACTTGGATCCTTTTAATATTGATGTAATTAATTTAATATGTTGGGTTTTTTCGTACGTTTGTAAAATTTGATCATGAATGTTATCAGTTCGAATAAAAATGTGTAGGTACCTACAAAATATCACATCTGATTATCGTCCAAAGCATTCTTATCATATTATAGATACATATAATGTTTTAGCTATCGATTCGATTAGGCAAATACACTACTAGAGGGTCAATGGCCTAGGTATATTAGAATCTTGTTTTTTATTGATACTGTCTGTACAGGTTTTTAAGAAAAGATGCAACATTTCTTGCTAAGCTAAAAAATTGACATTTTGTAGATTTGTCAAATTTTATAAATATTTGACAGACACTTATATATTAAAGCATTTTGTGTGTGCAATATTTCAAAGATTCATGAGTTGGTAATTTTAGTAAAATTATGATCTAATCTAAAGCTGTATAGCTTCAGCTATAGTTACGCGTATATTGAACCATTGTGTTTTTATTGTAAATTCATTATTTTCAGTATTCGTTCCGTTACATTCTGTTATCAAAGGGAAGCGGACTGTACTTTTAGCTAATTTATTTTTTACCAACTCTACTCAGTTTATACCAACCATGTCTAAGCGCCTGTTCAACTTAGGGCTGCCAAAATCGCGAAGGTCTACTGTTAATAATATTGTCTTAACGGTTTAGGTAGAGTCCTCCTTGTTTTTAACTTCTATTAATCTTTAAAAAGAGTTTGCTGGTTAAAAGTGATAAAACATTTAGGTTCTGAAAAATATAATGATTCTTACAAATAAGTTAAAATCAATTAAATTTGCCTGCTGACATACAATAATGTATATCTCAAATAGGCAGTAGGATGAAAACAAAATATTTGAGTTTATAACCATCGATTCATTACTTAAACTAAATCATACAAACACTTATATTTAAGCGTGACTTTAGTCTCATGCATGACACAATATTAAGACAAAACTTTTCTCCTGTAAAACCACGTTTATATCTTGGTTTTACTATCTAAAGTTGTAGTGAAATTAATCAAAAACTGTTTTGATTTATGTCCAGTGACTATAATTTATAAGTAACTATTTTAGCAGTGGCACCCCTAGCTCTGCATAGTTCTATTATGGTGTGGTGAATAGGCGAGTTTTTGCCGCGCTTCGCCGCGCGCTGCTCCGTGACAAAACGAATTTTTGGTATTGAACTGAAAAAACCTCGGTTCGTGGCCGGTTCTGTTGTTTTCGTGTTTCATGCCAGCTTTATAGCTAGCTATATTTTGCACAACTTGGCCAGTGAAGAACAATCAGTGTACGATTTGGCTTTTTCAGAAAGTGTTCGTAACATACATGCCTGAGGCAAATGAAATACATTTATGCATTTAAATACCTTAATTAAGTTACCTTATAAAAAGTTGTCTTTTGCCGGATCATGTACGAATAAGTACTTCTTACTATACTTCTTAAACGTAATCAATATGCCTTTAAAAACGACATTCATATTTATCTATCATAATGGGATGTGTATTAAGCAGTTCGGTGGGTTTTCCCATTAAGATCATCGTACCTATTATACGCGTCTTTATTTTCAATAGTTTAACTTATTAAATTCAATAAGGTTTATGGCCTTCAAAGGTTATTTCTAAGTGATGTAATGATACAGTACACTGTGTTTTTATAGTATTTACGTAAACGTATTACAAGTCAACTTCCAGTTAAGAACACAAAGCGAACGCATGCCTCCACGAGCATACGTGAAACGTCAAAATTGGAAATAGCTACATGTTCATGACCTTGCCAAACAAGTATGTCCTCATATAATCTTTGAACTGGCTCCCTATTGGGTCGGTGACCCCACCAAAACATCGTATGCTACTCATATTCAACACCTGTCTACATGAGAAACTCACAACAAATAGATAATATTTGGTTTTCAAAATTGTTAATTTTAGTGAAGAACGGTTTTTAGCAATTGATGTTTGAATTGTACTGAATTGTATAGTACGAATACGAGCTTTATGCTTTATATCGTAAAATAAACTTTACTATTTTACTATAATCAACGTTGTATCATGAGTTTGGATATCATTCCAATAATGTTTATAAAAAGCAACTATGAACGTCAAAAAATACACCAAATACAATAGAAAAACGTTAAAAATTAATAAGTACTTGAAAAAAAAAGTGCTTCAGTTATTTTGGCCTGTTGAGAAAGAAGTACCCAAGAAAACTCAACAGTAACTTGAGCCTTTTTAATATATAATGATTAAATGTACAAATACGAGTATTTAATAAACATTTAATTAGCTGAGTATTTTGCGACCATGGATTTTTATCACACAAAAATTCGTCAATAGTATAGTACCCTGTTTTTTTCTAAGTGAAATGATGTGTACTGGTAACTCTACAATAATTAGCGATACCTTAATCTTTTCACATCTTCCCAGAAAAGATTTACACACTTTATGTGTGCTGCGAGTATTCGAAACGACTAAAACTTTTAATTCAACATTTCTAAATTCTCTCGACTCAGTAATCAACTAATCAACGAATCATAATTACGTTTCATGAAATCTAAATCAAAACAGTAGAGATGACTCAACGATCGAGTTTGGTTGATTATTTTAAAATGGAAGAGCGATTGGATCGCCGACGAGAAGTCGTGGACAGGCATCCGAGACGAGATTTCTAATCGTGGTCGTCACGCGCGCGCAGCGTCCCCGCGACGAATCGCTCGAAGATAGCCATCGACCGACTTGGGGCTGTGGACTACTGAACTTGTAATAGTCAGATCCCCTTCATTGAAGATGTATAAATCCGGTGCGGCCAACAATATGTTAAATACTGAAAATTAATAACCAATTTTGGTCATTAATCCGAATTTACCATTATATCTCTGGAATAATTATCATCCCACCAAAAACATTTCATGTAAAATGTTGCTAAGAAGACCACATAAAGTTTGCCCTGTGAAAAAGAAAGCGTAGCCCGCTAATTCAAGATCTATGGAAAAATATGTTGAGCCAAGCATCTGAATCTACACGGCCTAACTCTACTGATCCTAACTTCAATAAATTCTTCATATTAGTAAATACTTTAGTGGATGGGGGGCGAAAGTTATAAGTTTATGTTTTTTTTTGTTGGTTGCATACTTAACTTAGATTTATAACGCGCTTCAGGAAATAGCCTTACATTCGATGATCATCAGTGTCAGTGACGAAATCGTATTTTAGACATAAATAAAATCCAAATGATTAAAGCCATACAACTCAAAAAAAGGGATTTTGATCAGTGCTTGATATAATCTTCTTAAAGGAAGTACGTAGGTACCGTACCTATGGTATGTAAACAAATACACTTTTTTCGTGACAATTATCGTAGCATTTCTGTGTCACTGCTTACTTTTAATACAGATTTGGATATAAATGTAATATGTAAAATATCATATATTATCTTTCATACATTATCGCACGAGAGATTATATTACAGTATCATATTATATCCTATAACTATTTTAACAAATGAACTTATTCGTCTGTTGACTTCTAGGGTTCAACGAGTAATGTTTTTGTGGTAACACTTAGATACGAAATAGTGATTCAGTGGGGCGGGGCGTGGTGGTAATGACGAACAATGGCGGCTCTCGTGACCTATCAGCGAGACAAATGTCCAAGATCATTGCCAACATTTACGCCTCCTGCTAAAGCGGAGCGGATTGAACCGATTCTAGTTTTTTTCTTGCAGTTTAAGAGATGGTATTCAATAAAAATAAGTTTAGTATATTTTATAGTGATCGTCGAATTTTATAAAGATTTGTATAGTAAGTTATATATATATAGTTATATTTTCTATACAAAATGACATAAGGGTTAAATACAGTTTTTGTAATATGTTTTTTTTGAGTTTTCAATAAAGGTGTTAATAATGTTTTTCTTAATAATTATAAAACTTATTTGTTTGTTATGTTTTATAGCTGAGTGATGTATTTTTTTTCAAGTGAATTTCTAGGTATTTTTCTATATACTAACTAACTTAAAAATAGTGTGCAAATAAACTTTTTTCGAAAAAAATTGATCATGTTACTCAAAATCTATGGTTAGTCTTAATTAATACTAGGGACACAAGTCACGATATTATTTATCCTAAATAATTTTATAAAAGTAGATTTAATAAAAATGTTCCTACCTATTAAATATCCTTTTGTTTACTTATTAACTGAATTAAATAAAATAAAAATTCAACCCTGTATACTGTTTGCTTCCACCAACTAATACTAAACATTTTAAACTTGTATATCAAATAGATTTTTCTAGACATTTTAAAGTTGTACTTTATAAGGTTTTTATGGTGCAAGTGCTATCGACCGACTACATCTAATAAACAAAGTCAATGATAAATGTCAAAAAACAATTGATAAGTTACACGCCTAGAAAACCATTAAATAACCATTAGTGAGATTTCATGACTGTTAATTAATTAATCTTGACGGGATTTAGGCGTAATGACTCATGAACTGAATTACAAGTTCGCCTATTGCAATGATGTAAAAAGTAAAGATTTGTGATTTGCTCCCAAAACATTCGAAAAAAAGTGTTCCGAATGCAGTGACTGCACACATACACATATTTCAAAAGAGCGTACATTTACCTAAACAAAAGAGCACAAACTGTACTCTCTTCGGCGGTTCGTTTTTGAAGCACAGATGTCGTATCTACCTTTGTATATACAAAATATCATTGGCCTATTGTAGTTTTTAAATAGTACAAAAGATGAATAGAGGATGCTTCAAATTGTTTTCATCTATTAATTGTAACAATTAGTGTCTGTTCTTGTAGAAGGCATATGAGAATTTTAAACTTGTATCTTGTGTTTATTGATAACAGTTTCTATTTAAACCTAGCATATTGTCGAATTATTAAGATTAACACTTTTGGTGTCATTTCCTTTTCTCTTGAATGAGCAGGCGAACAATTTGTCTTGTCTGTACAAGATGTCTTAATTTACTTAGCACGTGTCATATACGCACGCGTATACCCCGGGTTGTTCCCGTTGAAGCAAGGAAAAAGTTTTGAAAATATCATATCTTATTTTTTTACACGTCATACATTAGTTTCCTATTTGTGACATATTTTTTCAGTAATCGATAATCTATTACATATAAATAAAATTAATCAGAAGCTATTTTTGGTGATTTAAGTTTCAGACCCACTATTTACACTATTAACTAAAAGGTACCTACTTAGGTTTGTATCACTTTAGAGTTACGTAGTTACATGCAATCGTATTACCTATACTTAGGTAACGTTATGTAAGTACATCACATATATTGGGCGTGTGAATTTAAACTTAACGCTTTAAGTTACACGCAATGGCTTGTCCCAAAACCAGTTGAGTGTTCACATTATTGTCGAAATTATGACAAATCTGGACTGTTCTTTAGAAGTCGGAGCATGAAATTGTGTGCGCAAGCCGTATCGGCAATTTGCGTTAGTTTTTTTTCATCGTAGTCACGACAAGCCAGATTCCACGGCCAATGGCTGGCTAGAGACGTCGTAATTGGGAGAAACTGTGCCACCGCAGACGCTCGAGATTTTAGAATAGAGACCAGAATTCGTGGAGCTCTTCAAATTACATTTGTAGGGTTGCTAACGGCTTACTGAGACGAAAACACGCAATACTAAAAGCAAATCGTATATAATTTATATAGTTGAAATTTTAAAATTATTCAAATAAAAACGATTTTTAAGTTTAATCACATGGTAGTTAGATTAGTAACAGATTAATAGTAAAATAAAGTCTTATATAATGCAATAAATAAATATTGAAACTCAATTCTCATAATTCATTAAGTTCTTGTAACTTACTTGAAATTTTTGTTAATTAATTAATTCGAAGACCTTTTTCTATCGTGTTAAAGACGACAATTAACTATTATTTAATTAGAGAATGTGTAAACCTTGTCAGTTTGTTTTGACAACCATTATTATCTTAGCACCTCATTTTTTATCATATCAAGGGCGCGGGGATCTTTTAAGACCGGTCGCCTCTTAATAATGACACGCTCGTTGGATTCTCTGTGGCAACAGAATAACTGTTCTGGCCCTTTGTTGGCTCATTGTGTAAGAGAAGGGATTTTCTTTAGTGGATATTACGTATGTACTTTCGCGGGTGTTAATGACGAACGTGTTGAACATATTGCTATGATGCCTTTTTTCTTTACGTTTTATCTAAGAAATAATTACGATACATTCATAGTAGCCAATGTTCTCATACAGTTTAGTTTAAGAGCCATAGTAAGTATTTGCTATACCAAGTGGTCATCGATTATTAATCTGTGTGATAAAATAAAACTTTGGTTTTTTTTTTCATAAGTGCAGTGCCTAAGCCTTAATTGAATGAATTGATTTTGACCTTTGCTAAAAGCAAGCAGTTAATCTTGAGATCAAATGCAGATAGTGTTAAAAGCAAGCAAAACTTATAATTATATAAACACTCTGCACTTGCAAATGTAAGCACTTTTCTCACCACCAGGCGCAGTGGCGTGCACTCTATATATGCAAATAAGCAGTGCATACCCTGTGTGTCCAGACAACCTGGAAAATCACCAACATATTAAATGATTCCCACTTTCGCCCATTTTCCTCTACAAATTTGGAACCATAGGCGATCTGCTAACAACAAAAGCACTTAATTTGTCAAAAATCACAATATTGTTTTTGCGATTAGTGTCACTCACTTTGCATACCCGACTCATAAACTCTGTGCACGCCACTGACCAGGTGAGCCGTATGCTCGTTTTTTCCTATGAAATAGGAAAAACATAACATAAAATAATGCATTTATATACATAGATATGGTTTAATTGTTATAACGGATCTAATTTGCTGCGTGTAGCTTTCTAATAAAAAGAAAGAGGAAACCGTTTCTATTAGTAATTTAAAATGTTATATTACTAATAGAAACGGGTCTTTGTGATCATAAACCACAAAGGAAATTATAATTAAGTTGTAAAAACCAAAGTCATTCTTTATTATTTATGTATGCTAGTGCCAAATGGGATATAAGGCCGCTAGTCGGCAAAGTTCTTGGGTATAGTGTACAACATATTTTGTCATGTACCATGAATATGGTGACATACTCATAGATGGTTTCTTGGATAATGAATTTTAAATAACTATTTATTAGATTGACCCTTAAAAAACTACGAAGATCAACTAAAGTTGACATGATGATAAACATGTCGACAGTATTTATTAATCACGGACATGAGATTAAGAATAATTTGAGTCAACCTCATATCACCTGCATTCAAATTCATGTTTGTGAAAGACACTTTCGAGTCGTCATGTCTCGTCAACAATGGAACCAATATGAAATTAATTAAATACATCTCGGCGTTAGGAAAGTTGGATGCAACAATTCGAAAACATGTTATATTTATATAACCATTCATTGAGTAGAAATTGTGTAAGTATTTGAGGTTATTTATCTTTTCCGAGGTTATTTATATTATCTTTGCTAAAACCTCAATGCTTTGCTAAAAACAGTTAGAAATTAAAATCAGTAACGTGGTAAGTGACATTGACATCTCCGATTTGCAAATCCAGAGGTGTCAAAATATTTACTGGTGACGTCCACGTTAACATGTTTATTAATTTGCAAAAGTTATAACAATGCAATATATATTATTTTATATGTCATATATTTTCCTTATTTATATACTTAAGACATGAATACAATACCAATAGGATACACAGGCGGATACCATAAATTATATCGTACAAAAGCGTTGAGTGGCAATATTTATGGCTAGTGCTATTGCTTCTGTCATAATTGATTAAGTTTAATGTACAATTGAGAGTTAAATATCTCGATACTATGCAGATAACAGTTTAAGTTAATATCCGATATTGATTGCCCAATTAATGTATGCCACCAGAGTAACGTTTAATTTAATCATAAAGTTATTTGACACTGTTTAGTTTAAAGATATATTTAGAGACTTGCTTTGCTTTTACGAGCTGCCACCTGAGTAACAGCTTAATATAATGATAAAGTTATTTGACGCTGTTGATTAGTATATCATATATTTTATAGGCTTCCTTTGCTTTTAAAGAGCTTCTGTTGAGTTTTATTATTTTCTCAATTAATACGTTATGTTTTCGTTTACGTGATTAAAATGATAACGGCATTTGTTTGTTAACTTAATCTTATAAACGTTATTTATACTTTATTGAAATTAGAGCACATATATTTAAATTATATTAACACAGAAAAATATAAATTATCACAAGCGAATCAAATAAAAAAATTAAAATCATCATGAATTTTAAGAGTTAATTTTACAATAACTCCCAAATTCAGCAGTGCAATAGATTTTTTTTTACATTTGCTATTAAAGCAAATTACTAATTTTAATCCAATGCTAGAGTAATCCGAATAACGCTTAATGTAATTTAATTATTTCGAGTTTATGAATAAATAACAATAACGGATTACGCGTTCTTTGTTCGCAATTAAATGAACCTTGACGTTTGCTAAAGTGTCCTATTCAATACGTTGCCGCAACACATCAGTGCATTGGTTTACAAGTGTCGAGCGTTGACACTCGCCGGGAAGGCTCGCAGGAGGTTTGCTCACGATCGGCCCGGATGATGATTTATTGACTAGACCCTTTATTATGCCTTTATCGATATGTACCAGGGCTGGCACTTAATTTTGTTATATTTGATTCCATATGATTTCGTAGTACAAATCACTATAGCTATTTATGTAAAGTACAAGATTTGATAAAAAAATACGGATGGACTTTTTGGTTTTTCTTCTCCTTAAGGATACGGGCATCGAGTTGATAACTCCTTCCCCGGACTTCTTCTCAACGAGTTTCGGCTCGTTGGTGGTTATGTGTTACGGCTGTACGGAATACTGGGCCGTCCTCAGCGCGGTCTAAGCCACCGGGTGACACCCATGGGGGAGGCCCAGTGAGGACCTATATGTCGTTCGCCCGAGTGTCATTAATATATTAAATGTGTTCCCAAAATGACAGCTAATTTTGACAAATATTTTTTGTATACTGCTTTTAGTGTTTCAAACTAAAAATATGTAATCATATTGTTCATTTACCTATGAATCCTATGATACGAAACGCAGTTTTTGCACAATTTCACAACACAGACTCTATTGATAGATGCGCGCCCAATGTTTTAATAATTTGTAGTTTCCATACAAAAACTGGCCGGATTTTGACATAATTTTGATGGTGCCGATTTTATACGCTCATGGATTAAATAGTATGTAGGATCTAAATATTAAATCTCATCAAGCAATCCGCATTCGTTTGGGACTAGATGGCGCTGGGTGAGTGTCGGTTGATATTGATTTATTTTGAAATATATTTTTATTGACTTTATAAGAAAAATAATTGAATCACGCACTGCTGTGCTACAGCCCTCTACTAAGTCATCATTGATTGGTTCTGCACTGATAACCCACATTTCAAAATTGGTTCAGTGTTTATTGGTCCAGGCTTTAATTTGGCTTAGATTGCAAAATTTGTAAGCTATTATACCCTTTATTGTTTACTTAATAAATTTAAACTCAGACAGCCCTAACACCAAGCTATCGAGCCGCGTGTAAAATATCGCCGCGTATTTCATTTATTCAGCCTTTACTCCC